>JAKELK010000016.1:600000-779674 GCA_021525775.1 Lactarius deliciosus
GGAGAGTCAGAGGCTGGCCCATTGACTGGTCACACAGATTTGGTCACGTCTGTGGGATTCTCACCAGATGGCCACCGCATTGTCTCAGGCTCACACGATAGAACAATTTGTGTGTGGAACACGACCACCGGAGAGACAGAGGCGGGCCCGTTTACTGATCACACGCGTGTTGAGACCGAGAAGTCACGACACCTTGGTCTGGCTGCACGTGATACATAGTATATACGTGATTTGGTATTCGATAGTTCATTTCCCTCAGTTGTCTTCATACTACGAGGATCTGAGGGTAAGTTTCCCGTACCTTTACCACCCTCCTGCCGTTGTTGACACCCTGTGTAGACAGTCTCGGTATAGGTGATTATATATAGTTGTCTTCGTACTACGAGGATCTGAGGACAGTCTCGGTATAGGTTTTCATAGGTTATGGGCCCATAGCTGCCCGTCCATAATCTCGACGTCCTAGCCAACAAGAACTGTTCCTTCAATAACTCGTTACTCACTCCCGTCCTCTCGCTTCTCTCTTCCTCCCCACTCATTCGCTGAACCCTCGACCTCGCTATGGCTTCTGGCGGAACTGGCGGAACTGCGCCCGACGTGGCCCTCGCTGGGGCGACTAACACTACCATCACTGGGGCTACCAGCTCTGGGGCAACCGGCGGTGCAACAGCCACCGGTACTGGAACACCGACTGCTGGGGCACCCAATACTGGGACACCCGCCACTGGGGCAAACACCACTCCCGCCAATCCTGGGGACAATGCTCGCAGCGTCTTCGTAAATGGAATGCTCCTCACGGAACGCACCCTCAGCCCGGACTCCACCTGGCCCGCCGATCTCATATTGGATAGAAGCAAGTCCAACTGGGAAGATTGGAATCTACGCCTAAGCTACGTGGTCGACAGGCAAGCGTTTACAGAATGGTTGGACGGAAGCATTCCATGCCCCGATCCGACCGTTCACACGAGAGGGGCCCAAATATGGAAGATCAACGATCGGGCCTTGCGGGCCTTCATCTTGGAACGCATCTCCAGGATCAACCTCGACTTCGTGCACCGGCTCGGAACTGTGCATGAAGTTTACGAGAAGCTCCGCAAGTGTCACGAGCAAATCGGACTCCACGCCCAAGTCCTCCTGATCAAGGAGGCACTCAACGTGCGCTTCCAACACGACACCGCCCTCGTCGTTACCGCAAATAGAATCAAGCAGCTATGGGAACGGATCATAAAGATGGGAAGCTTCGACAATGACAAACTCCTCACCATCCTCCTCATCAATGGGCTAAGCGAAAACTTCCCTCAACTCCAATCTGTCACGGCGCAGCCGGGACGCGGCCCGGAAGACGACGATTACGACCCGCAACGCGAGAACGAAGTGCGCGCAGCAACGGCAGTGCTCGAACGCCTGCTCGGAGCGTGGGAATACGAGACGGATCACGTGCAGACGGCACGCGCGGTGAGCGCATACACCCCTCACCCGTCCACGCGCTATCAGGAGCCCTGGGAATAGGGACCCCATATCGGCCGTCACGTGACCCCGGCACGTGACCTGCCTTGGAAAATCGAAGAAGAGTCCGGAAGAGCCCAGATGAGCTTGTGCCTGGGTTTGGCTTGTGATTGTGAGTCCGGATGTGATCCGGCTGTGGACTTGGATGTGGGGTGCCTCTAGGCCCTTATCTCTTATCTCTTATCTCTGACTCATGCCATGAGGGCCTTATGCCATTGGCTTCTTGTATTAGGATTCGCGGCTGTGTATTAGGATTCGGTATTCAGGCTGAGCTTGAAAGCTCCCCTGGAGTAGTATAAGTAGAGGGCTTTGGACGCGTTATAGTCCTTAGCTTTGATATCTTGTGTAATACCTTCCCCTTCGCTGGAGTTGGTTCTTAGGGCACAGAGTGTATAACAGCTTGATTCCTCACTATCTCATCCCTTCCTTTGTCATCTTTGCTAGTTGGCTGGAGTTATCGCCACTACGCGTTCCGCTATAAGTCGTGCCTATCCCCGCCGACTTCTATCATTATCGACGATTGACTTGGGTCCCTGGACGGCGAATTCCCTTGGACGAAGCGAACAGGCGACGAGGTCACGTGACCTGGCAGACGTCCGGAAGGAACGTAACAAATCCGTCATCAACGGTCTGCTCAATCAAGTCGATTTCTCATCCGACAAAGTCATGGAACGGCTCAAGGACAAGGACTCCCTCCAAAATCGGCGCACCAAAGACGGCGTCGGTAGCACCGCCCTCGCAGCAACCACTCAGACGAGGAATACCAACAACGCAAAACCCGTCTGCTCAAACTGCAAGCGCAGCAACCACCAAAGCGACTTCTGCATCCTGCCCAGTGGAAAAATGGCGGGAAAATCAGTCGAAGAAGCACGCACTGCCCAACGCGCCGCGTCCGGTAAGCCACCAAGAGGGAACCGCCCCCAGGCATCCACAGCTGCCCCCTCCACCGCTCAAGTCGCTCAGGCAACAAGCACTCAACAGAACACGCCAGTCGGCCAACCCATCATATTCAACGGCCAGGCCTACATGCTCGTTCCTCAGCTGCAAACCACCGCACCCACAAGCGTGGCCCTGACCGCGGTTTCCATGCCCGACTTCAACGTCGAGATGGGTGAGGGCGATCTGATGGAGTATAGGGCGCTGCTGGCAAGCGAAGACAAACCCCCCTCGACCTCACTCGACTGGGCGGCGTACACGCGCAGGGATAATGAGCCTGCGGTCAACTCGCCTTTCATCCTCGACACCGGTGCTACGTGCCACATCTCGCCGACACGTTCCGATTTCAAGACCTTCTCCCCCATTCTGAACCACCCTGTTAGGGGCCTCGGCGGCGCTTCGGTCTTCGCTGTCGGCACGGGCACCATGGAGCTACGCATTGCGAGCGGCCACAAGTTGACCCTCCAAAATGTCCTCTATATTCCCGATGCCACTGTGCGCCTGGTCTCTGTGCTATCGCTCAGCCGTGACGGCGGCTACGCCTGCCACTTCAACGCAGACACTTGTTGGATCACCAACAAAAGCAACACTGTCATCACGCGTGTTACGATCGGACTCATCGGTACGGACTGCAGTCTCACGGGGTTCTGACTACCCTAGTATTAGTCAGGGACAGTCGTCTCAGTCAGCTAGTTGTGGTTATCACATGTTGCGCGGTACGGACTTGACTCATACCTAGGACAGTCGTAGTAGGGTTCGAGCTATTATGGCTACTGGGTACCTTACATTCCGGAGGAGCTTCAAAGCTCCTCGTCAACTGTATATCTAGCAGGTAGTGCGAAGACCGAGCTCCTTAGCTTGGTCTTCTTGAATCCTTATCCGATCCTGCTTCCCTCTCTCCTTGTCTGCACCCTTCTCATCCTCTGTCTCCTATCGCGTCTGGCCTTGATCAGGCAGATTGCCCAGCGGCACGTGCGCCTGGTGGACTTCGCCCCAGTGCTGGTAGCGGTCACGTTCCTTCTGAGGTCGTGTACTCATATTCACTAAGTCGCCCCCCATATACCTCGCCACTCTGTCCCGCTCAAGTCGAGCATCGTTAGGACGGGCCTAACGCAACATTAAGACCAAGCTTACCTCACCAACGACACGGTGGCGTCCACAACAAGAGATCGGTGGGACTGGAATCAAGTCCAATCATATACCATCCCCAGCAGAGGAGAACGGAACGTCCCCACACGCTATCTAAAAGCTGCTAGGTGGAGGACACACAGAGGAGAAACCGGATACTTCGTTGACTTCCCTAATCGACCAAGTCGATTCTACCCAGTTGAGTTCAACTTCGAACATACTTGTTGGTGCATACTCGCAACAAACGACGCAGAAGTACGAACGGTGGTCAGACCGACCACACGAGAATATCGGTGCGATATCCTAGAAAGCGAAGTAGTTCCCCAAGCAAGAGTGGGACCCATTGACGGCGCAGTTGCCACAAGCACCACAGAAGAAGAGGGCTCCGGGTCAGACCGAAGCAGCGAAGAGTCAGAAGAAGATCACCTCTCCCAGGTGAACGCGGAAGAAGAAGAAGAGCTAGCAAACCTAGCAGGAGGGATTACGCTTAACAAAGCACCCCAAGCTGAGCAGATCATCGTTCACCCACCAGACGAGATGACAACCACCCAGTTAGAACCAACGTACGCACTTCAAGTGGACCCGGTACAACTACCGCAAGACGGAGTCCCAGAAGACCTACTCCCCATCGACCCCGGCACAGGACACCGAATGACCGCAGACGATGCGGCTCTCATGAGGGCCATTGGGCCTGATGAACCAGACCCTCCCGAAGGAGGAGGACCACCTAGAAGAGACCCGGGCGGAGGCCACCCACACGGAGGCAGAGGAGGACCACCCGGAGGAGGTGGATTCCCAGGAGTGGCTCCCATAGGTAACCCACCTCGATCAACAGATAGACTCCAAGGCAACCCGCCTATGGTCTTCAACGGAGACCGCACCAAGGCCCTGCAGTTCAGAGCACAGTGGAACCTCTATCAAGGAGTCAACAGTACGAGCGACATCATGCGCAACTACTACCGCCGATCACTCCTCTTCCTCGGCTACATCCAGGGGGAGACAGTTAACGAATGGGTGATGTATATGACCGACTGGCTGATGCGCCAGACGGAGGCCGGATTCCCTGAACACACTCGACGCCTCTGGGAAGAGACCCTTCGCGCCTTCACCAGACAATTCGCCAACACCATGGAGAAAGAACAGGCGCAAGCAGAACTGCGCAAGGGCGTCCACATGAAGGACGGAGACATTGACAGCTATGTGGCTACCTTCGAACGCCTAGCCCGACAAGCTGACTACAACCTCGATGCCCCTCAAACACTGGACCTGTTCACGGCAGGACTGCCAAGGGCGTTATTCGCCAAGGTCTACGAACAGTACGAACCCGCCACGTTTGAAGCATGGAAACAAGCGGCGATGAAGAAACAACAACAGTACATGCACCTACAGGCACATCTTAATTCGTTAAAGACACCCACTCCGAGAGCTACCCCACGCCCTAGCCCATGGGGGAACCCCCAAAGCGGATGGGCGCCGAGGAACCTCCCCCATCACCAGAACCCCAACGCAATGGACACCTCCGCAGATAGAATGCGGGCACAAGGTGCGGAAGCGGAAGACGTACAGGGAAGACTCGCCGGAGCAGAGTTTACACTCGATCGACAATGGCCACCCTATCCGCCCAGAGGAGGACCAAGGGGGCGAGGCAGAGGAAGAGGGCCACCCCGAGACGCAAGGGAAGTAATCTGCTACACCTGTAACCAGAAGGGACACTTCAGTCGCGACTGCCCACAGCATCGAAACAACGCGCAGGGCAGCAACAGTAGAAGGTCAGAAACAGACTACTACACTCAAGAACCAAGAGTACAAGCACGCGCAGCGGTAACTCCGCAACAACAAGCCCAGGAGTGGCTCCAGGGAGTAGCCGGAGCGCCAGATGAAGTGAAGGATCTGGTCCTCCAAGAACTATGGGGAAAAGAGGGTTTTCCAAACGCCTGAACCCGTCGGCCTGGGTGAGGGCGCTCCGTTGTAATTCTGTAATAATCACACGCTACCGATCGTTGAGAATTCCAGTTTCCGTTTGAACAAGTTACAACATGGCCGAAGTAAAAGCACTGGTGGACTCGGGAGCCACAGACAGCTTCATTAAACCCGCATTCGCGAAACGAATGGGGATTGGTCTCAAAGAACTAGAGACCCCCAAAAAGATATGGAACATCGATAACTCCGAGAACAAGGCAGGACTAATCACGCACTGCGCAGATCTCGACGTACAGACCAAGGGAACTCACAAAACGATGAGGTTCCTACTCACAGACACAGGGAACGAGGACATTGTCCTCGGCTACCCATGGCTGGCCGCCTACGAACCACAGATCAGCTGGCAACACGCCGTCATCAAAGAAGACGCCTATCCAGTGGTCCTCCGAACCACACACCCAGAGAAGCGAGGGGTAACAATCGCGTTCGCCCCTACCGAGTTCACCGAAGAGGAGAAGCGTCACGCCGTGCAACAGCTCTACGATGAATGGGAGACAGTCAGGGCACGCACCACTGCCACAGAGTTGGCCATCGAAGCACAACAGTTCACCGGCACAACAGAGATCCCAGAAGAGTACGCGGACTTCGCCAAGGTGTCCAGCGAAGAGGAATCACATCGCTTCCCACCCTCGCGACCTTGGGACCATGCCATCGAGTTCAGAAAGGACGCCCCAACCGCCATCGACTGCAAGATCTATCCTATGTCACGCGACGAAGACATTGCCCTTCGCAAATTCCTTGACGAGCAACTGGAGAAGGGGTACATCCGACCGTCAAAATCCCCTTACGCATCGTCCTTTTTCTTCGTCAAGAAGATGGATGGGAAACTGTGACCAGTCCAAGACTACCGAAAGATCAACTCGTTCACCGTTCGTAATCAGTACCCCCTACCACTCATACAGGAGCTCATCACGGACTTGGGAAACGCGGACATCTACACTAAACTCGACGTCCGCTGGGGATATAACAACGTCCGCATCAAGCAAGGCGACGAAGAAAAAGCTGCCTTCAAAACGCGCCACGGGTTCTTTGAACCACTCGTCATGTACTTTGGCCTCACCAACTCGCCAGCCACCTTCCAGGACATGATGGACTCCCTCTGTGACCCCGCCATCAACAAACACGAGCTGCTGGGCACCACCATTCGCGTCTACATGGATGACATCGGCATCGCATCCCGAAACGGCCGAGCGGGCCACATCGCAGCCGTACGTGACATACTCCAGATCGCAAAGGACAATGACTTGTACTTCAAACCAGAGAAATGCGTCTTCCATGCACCGGCGATCGATTACCTGGGGGTAATCCTTGAAAAGGGGGTGACACGCATGGACCCTGTTAAAGTCGCCGGCATCTGCAACTGGCCAACACCAACCACGGTCAAACAGGTCCGCTCTTTTCTCAGGTTCTGCAACTTCTACCGCCTCTTCATCAGGGGATTTGCCACATATGCACGACCGCTGAACCGATTGACACGGAAAGACACAGAATGGCAGTGGGGACAAACAGAAGAAGCCGCCTTTACGAAGCTCAAGACCCTGGTCACAAGCGAACCAGTGCTGGCACACCCGGACCTCACAGAACAATTCGAGATGGAGGTGGACGCATCAGGCTTCGCGGTGGGTGCTGTACTCCTGCAACGCAAAGAGGACGGTAAACGACACCCCATAGGCTATTACTCTGCGACGCTCAATGAAGCAGAGCGCAACTACAACATCTACGACCTGGAACTACTAGCCATCGTCAAAGCCTTCCGCCACTGGAGACCCCTACTCGCAGGCTCTCCACACAAAACCAAGGTATTCTCCGACCACCTCAACCTGCAATACTGGAGGTCGCCACAAAAAATAAGTAGACGCATCGCAAGGGAAGTACTAGAACTATCCGAATACAACTTTGAGATTCACCACATCAAAGGTACGGCCAACAGAAGAGCAGACGCACTCTCCCAAAGACCGGACTACGACCAAGGGGGTAACGACAATGAGGACGTAGTGGTCCTCCCCGACGCGCTCTTCGTGCGAGCCACACAAGTTGAGGCTGTCATGCCAAACACCCTGACGATAGAACCCGGAGAGATGGAGCGACCAGACGCAACATACTATCAAGACGAAGGCTACCTTCGCCCATGGATAGACGCACACTGGCTGAAGAAGATCGAGGGCACCTGGTACAAAGACGGAAGACGGGTGGTGACTGGCGGACTATATGACAAGAGAAGTATCATCTCTGCGCACCACACACCACCGGTTTACGGACACCCAGGTATTAACAAAACCTCGCAATTAGTAGGACACTCCTACTGGTGGCCAAACCTCGCCCAGGACGTGTTAGACTACGTCAAAGGATGCGCCGAGTGTCAGAGGCATAAGGCCAACAACCGACCAACCCGAGCACCACTGTCCCCGATCTATCCGAACCCTGAGGCACTCCCCTTTGAAACTATCGCTCTCGACTTCATCACCAAGTTACCCCAGTCACAGGGATTCGATTCAATCCTCACCATCACGGATCATGACTGCACTAAGGCGGCCATCTTCATCCCCTGTCGAGAAGAGATCACCGCAGAAGGAACCGCTGCCCTATATGCTAAGCATGTCTTCCTACGATTCGGACTCCCCTCCAAAGTGATCAGTGACAGAGACCCACGCTTCGCATCCAAATTTACGCGAGAACTATGCAAGATCCTAGGGATTTCGCAGAACGTCTCCACCGCCTATCACCCCCGAACAGATGGACAATCAGAACAGACTAACCAGTGGCTCGAGCAGTATCTCCACTTCTGGACCAATGAGAGGCAGGACAACTGGGCGACTTATCTCCCTATAGCGGAATTCACGCACAACAACTGGCCCCATGAGACCACTAGGAAGTCCCCTTTCTACCTCCTAATGGGGTACAATCCGCGCGCTGATTGGATTGATAGGCCATCGCCCATACCCCAAGTGGCGCTGAGAATCGACCAATTCCAAGAGGCCAGAGCGCAGGCCAAGGCCCTCCTTATCAAGGCACAGAAGTCATGGATCAAGCACAAAGATACGCCCAAGTACAAAGAAGGAGACCTCGTGTGGCTGGAAGGACGCCACCTGCGCACCAACCAGCCAACCACCAAGCTTGCGCCCAAAAGACATGGCCCCTTTAGGGTCGCACAGGTGATGTCCTCTGTCAATTATCGCCTTGAACTTCCCACACAGTGGAGTATCCACCCGGTGTTCCACACCGATCTTCTCACCAGATACCACGAGACCGCAACACATGGGCCTAACTACCAGCACCCACCACCAGATCTGGTAGAAGGCAAAGAAGAATACGAGGTCGAGAAGATTCTAGACTCGCGAAGATTCGGAAGAACGTGGAAACTGCAGTACCTTGTGAAATGGAAAGGGTACCCCGACTCAGAGAATCAGTGGGTCGACCGGAGCGAAGTATTCGCCGACCAGGCCGTCCGGGACTTCAAAGCATTGAACCCCGCCAGGGAGACGCATATAAGAGGAGCCCACTGCGAGCTAAGTCCCCCAGCAACTCCTGCTACCTATTCCCATCCTGTCTACCTCTGCACCATGTCTTCCTGCTCCCTCCCGTCGCAGTCCACCATTGACACCGTCACCAAAGCCCTATCCACCGCCCATGGGCCCGCCACCCGCGAGGACGCCCTCACCGTCCTCCGAGCCTTCCCAGACCCCACCGTTGGAGGAGACGCCGACTCCCCCGATGTGCAGCCTCTTGCCTACGGGGCGGTCACAGAAGAAGAAGAGCGTGCCCTACTCGAGGGCCAGGCCGCAGATAGCCTCGTTTCACACCCTGACGGACACGGTGACGGTGAACCTGTCCAAGTACCACACCGAGTTCGGGCCCGTGCGGCCGTGGAAGGAGGTGGTGAAGGAGTGGAGGGATGAGCAACTGCGGAGGGCACAGCTGAGGCAGCAGCAGCTGAGGCATCGGCGCCTGATACAGCAGACTGGGGTCTGGACGAGGACGCTTCCAACGACTACCCAGCTACGCACCCCCTCATTTCCTCCACCACAGACACTGACAACCCACGCGAGACCCCCTACTCGCTTAACACCGATGGATCCCCCATGTACAAGCGGGACCTCGGGGTGTTGGGAGGCCCCACCCATCAGCCCCTCGCTGTCATCAACACACGAGTCCCCAGTGGCTTCAAGGCCAACACTGGCGCGGACTACCTCCCTTTTCACATCGTCTCCCCCGACGGGGTTGAGCGCAAGGCCCAATACCACCAGGTGATCTTGGGGCCGGACCCTCTGGTGGTGGGCATCATCGACAAGTCGGACAAGGTCTACGCTCGCCCCCTCTATGCCGCCCCCCACTACATGTACGGCGGCAAGCCCATGTACCCTGCCGCGGACATGGTCCTCTTCACAGAGGCCTTTGAAGATCGGGCGCGCGTCGACCGCTGCCTCGACTCCCTTCACGACCTCTCCCTCTCAGCGGAGGTCCATCGCTACCGCCTCGCTGACCGAGAACAGCAGCACCTTAACCAGCACATCGACGACCTCATTGCCGCCCTAGGGGAGGTCCAAGGTAAGGTGGTGGGTAGCCGGCGCCGGCTGGAGATGGCCAACGTGTTGGAGCGTATCGAGGATGAGGCGGGTACCATGGTGGATTACGAGCTGACGAAGAAGAAGACCCGCAGGGGCAGGAGGAGCACCCAGCAGCCACAGCGTACGCGGGTTCGATACGAAGAGGAGGGCTTTGGAGCGTCGGGGCGTCACACCTGAAAAGGGGGTGATGTTACGATCGGACTCATCGGTATGGACTGCAGTCTCACGGGGTTCTGACTACCCTAGTATTAGTCAGGGACAGTCGTCTCAGTCAGCTAGTTGTGGTTATCACATGTCGCGCGGTACGGACTTGACTCATACCTAGGACAGTCATAGTAGGGTTCGAGCTATTATGGCTACTGGGTACCTTACATTCCGGAGGAGCTTCAAAGCTCCTCGTCAACTGTATATCTAGCAGGTAGTGCGAAGACCGAGCTCCTTAGCTTGGTCTTCTTGAATCCTTATCCGATCCTGCTTCCCTCTCTCCTTGTCTGCGCCCTTCTCATCCTCTGTCTCCTATCGCGTCTGGCCTTGATCAGGCAGATTGCCCAGCGGCACGTGCGCCTGGTGGACTTCGCCCCAGTGCTGGTAGCGGTCACATTCCTTCTGAGGTCGTGTACTCATATTCACTAAGTCGCCCCCCATATACCTCGCCACTCTGTCCCGCTCAAGTCGAGCATCGTTAGGACGGGCCTAACGCAACAACGCGGGGCACAATTTCCCCCCGCCAAAACCTCTATGTCCTCTCCATTCCCCCTTCCGCTTACCATCTGACCGCTCCAAAGCCCATCTACGCACAGGCGATGTACGCACAGCGCATCCCTGATGTCGAGACTTGGCATCGCCGACTCGGCCATTGCAACGTTCACACAATTATAGACATGGCTCGCTCCGAGGCGATCCAAGGTATGCCCATTGATTTATCGTGTGCACCACCTAAATGCGACCACTGTATCGTCGGCAAGCAGACCCGCTCAACAGTTCCGCACGCGCGTGAAGGGGTGAAAGCGGAAAGGAGGTTAGGAAAGGTGTACGTTGACTTGTGCGGCCCAATGCCGACGGCATCCAAAGCTGGTGCCTTGTATTCGATGAATGTGATTGACGATTTCTCAGGCTATGTTTGGGCCATCCCCCTAAGAACTAAAGCCGAGGCCGCAAAAGCGTTTCAGGATTGGCATCACGCTGTCACAGCCCAAACGGGTGATAAACTCGGCTCCCTCCTCACCAATAACGGGGAACTCGTCTCCCAGTCTATGGAAACTTGGTGCAAAGCAGAAGGCGTCGATCATCAACTAACTGCCCCCTATATGTCAGCGCAGAATGGACGTGCGGAACGCCTTCATAAAACGCTCCTAAACAAAGGCCAAGCGATGCGCTTCTCCTGCAACGCCCCTGCCAATCTGTGGGACGAGTTCGTTAACACCGCCGCCTATTTGACCAACCTGACTGCAGCGACCTCCAATGGGGGGAAAACTCCCTTCCAAATGTGGTTCGGCCGGATACCCTCACTCTCCCACCTACGCGAAATCGGTTGCCGGGCCTATGCCCTGACGATGACACACACTTCGAAATTAGCCCAGCGATCCTCGCCCTGCGTCTTGATCGGCTACGCCCCACACGCCAAAGCTTATCGGCTCTGGGACCCCTCCAGCAAACGCGTCTTCAACTCCTTCCATGTTTCATTCATCGAACACCTCCATGCTGCCCCAACATCCCTCCTTCCTGGCACCATGCTTAACCTATCACCTCCTTCAGAGCCAGCCTCATGGGACGCCCCCGGCTACATCACCCCTTCCCCATCCCCCTCCTCTTCCCCATTTGTTTCTTGTTCTCCTCCTTCACTTCCGATCGAAACCTCCTCCCCTATCTCCATCCCTTCTCCCTCCTCCTCCCAATTAAGCGCCACCTCGTCTTCTCTTCCTTCTCATTCTTCTGTCTCCGCCCATGTTTCATCTGAAACTCAAATAACATCTCCAAATATCACATCACAACATAGTATATCACCCCCACATATAACACCAACTAGTAGATTAATTCACCACAATAGAGATACCGATACAACGTCACAAAATAACGCCACAAACAAACATAATAACTCACTAAACGAACACAATCAGCCTCCTATTACTTTACCTGTAGATACATTACCCGATCTCCCCAATTCTTCCCGTGCCTCGACTCCTCAGTCCGTCCCCTCCACGCTCCTGACTCTCACCCCCTCACCCCCCCCCACAATGCCATCTCCCAACCCCCGGCGCTCTTCCCGAATTCCCGTGCCCACGAACCGTGGAACTGATGGTCTCGCGCACAGCTCCCGCTTATCTGCTGCAATGGCCAACGTCCATGCATCCAGCGTCCGTCGTCAGGAGGAGAGGAGCAGCAGACGCGCAGACCCCAGCAGTGATGGTGATCACGCCACAGCCTTTATATCATTATTTTCACCCATGCGCGACTCACATGACTTGTTGCCAGTTGATGTCCGCGCCGGCCATAGCCTCACATCAGTCGACAAAGTCCTCGCTGCTTTGACTAACGGAAACCTTGAGCCAACAGTTGATCTGGATGATGAACCATCCTGGGCCAAGGCTGTTGCCTCTCCCGAGCGCGAGTACTGGATCGCCGGAGGCCAAGAAGAACTCAAAAGTCTGGAGGACTTAAACGTCTTCATCCTCGTCCCTCGCAGTGAAGTACCATGGAACCAGCGCCCACTCAAGGGTAAACTCGTATGCAAGCGCAAACGTGACGACGCTGGCAACATCGTGCGCTACAAGGTTCGCTATGTGGCAAAGGGGTATGCTCAGCGGTATGGAGTCGATTACGATAAGACCACCGCGCCCACTGCTCGCTTAGAGTCCTTCTGAGCACTACTCCACATCGCAGCGACCCTGGACTGGGATCTCAGGCAGTTCGACATCAAGACCGCGTTCCTCCATGGGATCCTACCGGAAGACGAGACCATGTATATGGAGCAGCCGGAGGGGTTCGAGGAAGCGGGGAAAGAGGACTGGGTGATGAAGCTAATGAAAAGTATATATGGCATGAAGCAGGCGAGTAGAATCTGGAACAAGACGTTCAACGCCGCCATCGTAGGTTGGGGTTTCGAGCGACTGGCATGCGAATGGTGCGTGTATAGGCGTCAATCCGCAACAGGAACCATCATCTTTGTGGTACATGTCGACGACATCATCGCAACAGCATCATCCCCAAGCGAGATAGAGCACTTCAAGGCCGAGTTGACCTCCAAGTGGGAGATTTCCGACCTGGGCGAGCCAAAGTACGCTTTGGGGATAGGCATCACCCGCGATCGCGCCAAGCGCACTATCTCTATATCCCAAACAGCTCTGATAGATCGCGTAGTGGAAGAGTTCGGTCAGGCCAACACTCACGCAGCCGACACCCCCATGGTCGCCGGTTTGCAGCTGCAACGCCCTGATCCCACAGCTCCCCTGTCGTCGGAAGTCAATGACTGGATATCTCACACCCCATATCGCTCATTGGTCAGCAGTCTGATGTACATTGCTGTCGCCACCCGCCCAGACATCTCCTACGCAGTGGGCCGCCTATCCTCCTTCTGTAATTGCTATCGCCTGGAACACTGGTCAGCCGCCATACGCGTCCTCCACTACCTCAAGGCGACACGGACTATGTGCCTAGATCTTGGCAGTGCTAATCAGCTAAAGTTGCTTGGGTACTCGGACTCGGACTACGCGAACTGTGTGGAGACCAGTCGATCCATTGGGGGCTACTGCTTCACGCTTGGGTCGGGTATGATCTCTTGGAGCTCCCGCAAACAACAGACCATCGCGGATTCCTCATGCTACGCTGAGTACATAGCTCTACACGAAGCGTCACACGAAGCGATCTTCCTCCGGCAACTACTTGACGGGCTAAAGCTACTGCCTACCGGACCCTCGCCTCTCTACTGCAATAATGACGCCGCATCCGGGCTTGCAGAGGACCACGTCTGGCACTCGCGCACCAAACACATTCGGGTTAAACATCACTATATTCGCGAGCAAGTCCTAGGCGGCGAGCTATCCGTGCAGCGCGTCAAGTCGAAGGATAACACTGCCGACATCCTTACAAAACCTCTGGGTCGAGTCGATTTCCTTCGCCTGTGCCAGTACTTGGGACTCAGTGTTGAAGAGAAACCCACGTGAGGATAAGGAGGAGCTGACGCACGTTGACACACACTCATGTTTCTCGCGACCATTTTCTCTTTCTTTCCAACACTTTTCTTTCTCCTTTCGGACACCTTCTTCCTCCACTCAGACGCGATATCTTATACTTATCTATGAACGATTACCCAGTACCTACATGTCGAGGAGGAGTGTTGAGACCGAGAAGTCACGACACCTTGGTCTGGCTGCACGTGATACATAGTATATACGCGATTTGGTATTCGATAGTTCGTTTCCCTCAGTTGTCTTCGTACTATGAGGATCTGAGGGTAAGTTTCCCGTACCTTTACCACCCTCCCGCCGTTGTTGACACCCTGTGTAGACAGTCTCGGTATAGGTGATTATATATAGTTGTCTTCGTACTACGAGGATCTGAGGACAGTCTCGGTATAGGTTTTCATAACGCGTTCGGTCATGTCTGTGGTATTCTCGCCGGATGGCCAGCGAATCGTCTCAGGCTCGCGCGATCATACAATTTGTGTGTGGAACGCCACCACAGGAGAGACAGAGGCGGGCCTGTTTACTGCCCACATGGATTGGGTCATGTCTGTGGGAATCTCACCAGATGGCCAGCGAATCGTCTCAGGGTCTTCCGATGGAACAATTCGTGTGTGGAACGCCACCACGGGAGAGACAGAGGCGGGCCCGTTTACTGGTCACACGGATTGGGCCACGTCTGTGGGATTCTCGCCAGATGGCCACCGCATTGTCTCAGGCTCGTACAATGGAACAATTCATGTGTGGAATGCCACCACGGGAGAGACAGAGGCGGGCCCGTTTACTGGTCACACGGCTTGGGTCACGTCTGTGGGATTCTCGCCAGATGGCCACCGCATCGTCTCAGGCTCGCACGATGGAACAATTCGTGTGTGGAATGCCACCATGGGAGAGACAGAGGCGGGCCCGATTACTGGTCACACGGCTTGGGTCACGTCTGTGGGATTCTCGCCAGATGGCCACCGCATCGTCTCAGGCTCGCACGATGGAACAATTTGTGTGTGGAACATCACGGGAGACACTGAGGCAGGCCCGTTTACTGGTCACACGGATTCGGTCTGGTCTGTGGGATTCTCGCCAGACGGCCAGCGGATCGTCTCAGGCTCGGACGATCGGACAATTCGTGTGTGGAATGCCGCCACTGGAGAGGCGGGCCCGTTTACTGATCACACGCATTCGGTCATGTCTGTGGGATTCTCGCCAGACGGCCAGCGGATCGTCTCAGGCTCTTCCGACCGAACAATTCGTGTGTGGAACGCCACCACGGGAGAGACAGAGGCAGGGCCGTTTACTGGTCACACACAATGGGTCTGGTCTGTGGGATTCTCGCCAGATGGCCAGCGCATCGTCTCAGGGTCTTCCGATGGAACAATTCGTGTGTGGAACGCCACCACAGGGGAGACAGAGGCGGGCCCGTTTACTGCCCACACGGATTGGGTCACGTCTGTGGGATTCTCGCCAGATAGCCAGCGCATCGTCTCATGCTCGCGCGATCATACAATTCGTGTGTGGAACGCCACCACGGGAGAGACAGAGGCTGGCTCATTTACTGGTCACACGGATTCGGTCTTGTCTGTGGGATTCTCACCAGATGGCCAGCGCATCCTCTCCGGCTCGAGTGACCGAACTATTCGTGTGTGGAACGCCACCACGGGAGAGACAGAGGCGGGCCCGTTTACTGGTCACACGGATTCAGTCAGGTCTGTGGGATTCTCGCCAGATGGCCGGCGTATCGTCTCAGGCTCAGACGATCGAACAATTCGTGTGTGGAACGCTACCACAGGGGAGACAGAGGCGGGCCCGTTTACTGGTCACACGGATTGGGTCGTGTCTGTGGCATTCTCGCCAAATGGCCAGCGGATCGTCTCAGGCTCGCACGATCGAACAATTCGTATGTGGAATATTACGACAACAAATGCGGAAACTACAAGCCATGTCGACTTCACTAACTGCTCCGTAATCGACGAGGAGGGGTGGATACGTGGTAGTGGAGGTGAACTCCTCATGTGGATCCCGCGAACATATAGAACAAGTCTTCATCGCCCGAGTAATATCTGGGTTTCCGGCGAATATGAAACCCGCCTCGATCTTTCGACTTTCGTACATGGGCAAAGTTGGACGACTTGTATTGACATCTAGATAGAACCGCTACAGTAATCCGTAGATTTTCTTTGAACGGTCTGAAGTTCTGAAGTGTAATATGACGTGCTTCAAGTTGAATATTGGCTCACTGGGCGGACAACTCGGTCAGCCACAAGCATGGCGTCGACGCTTTGCCACCATGTCACGTGAGTGTGTCGAGCGATAAAATCCACTGACGCACAATAGCCATAAAAGGTGACTGGTTCATTGCGACGCCAACGGCCGTTTCCCATCGCCTCTTATGTGAACCGAATGACAAAAAACATGACCAAAAGCGCAATCGCGACGACGACGACCCTCGATATTGTCAGAAAAGTCGTCCCGAGTGCCTTCCCGCGGCGATCCCGCAGCCGCACGTGCTCCGCGTTCCGCCGCAGCTGGCCCGCCATCTGTGCTAGCTGCGCGCCGTGCTGTTCAACGCAGATGAAAATACCGCGTCGCCCCCTGTGTTGCGCGCGCTGGTTGTAGACCGCGTCCGATCCGGTGGCGAAAGGGGTCAGGGCAGACCCATCGGCCGAGTCAAGGAGCGGGTCCACGTCCACCGCAGCTGCGGCTACGGAGGTCTCCGCATCCTCAGTGGTGAGAAGACCCGACGTAACGTGTAAAGGTGGTGCGAGCCATTGGCAGATCGGGTGTCTGCGCCAATAGGGTCTTCGGTCTGAGTGCCTTTCAAGAATGGGCGCCTCAGGGGAGAAGCTGTGAGATTTTGAAGACTTCGAGCGCGTGGACGTACATTGGGAGGATACGGAGCCCACGACTGTTGCCTCCGTAGTCAAGATGATTCCACGCCCCTAATTTTCTACGGTTGCATTTTGATAGGCGCGTACTTAGACGAAACTCGACCTCGGAATACTCGAAGGGAGTGCCCCTGAGGGCCGAGTGAGACTCTGCATGATGAGAAACTACGGGTGTGAGTAAGGGAATGACGCACTGCTCTTGCAAGAGCTCTTTGCGCTCGTGTAGGAAGTGCTTGACGGCGATGTTTTTGAAGCGCAGGAGGTCTTGTAGTGACGCTTTGTGGGTGACTTGTGTTTCTTGTTTGCTTATAGTAATGACAGTCGATGACCGGGGCAAACATCGAACACTGGAGTATGATGCCTGCCAATTCTCACACGCGGCGTCGGCTACGAACACACTGCCTCACGAATAAATAAAAAACAAGTGCCCGGCGCGACATACTGGTAGGCGTCTCAGCAGCTTGATTATCTGCTGACACGCGGTGGAAATAGGCCCTGTGACGACCGCTGTATGAACGCGGAAAATGTAACTCGAAGGAGAAAGTACAAGGGGACAAGAAAAAGTATTCGCACCGCAGTCTCGGTTACTCGGTAGCAGCTCGAGCGCTCAATACTCAAAGTGTTCGAAGGTCTCCCAATCGATGAAGTACCGGTGACGATACTCTATCATGTGTTTCTCGGGTGCGTTGTCTTCTCCCAGTTCTCAGTGCTGGAGACAGCGAGTGCAGGAGAAGGTGGCCGGGATCGGAACTCGAACGAGAGCAGCGGGCCGGCACTGTTAACGTTGTACAACTGTTGTACAGTCAACACAGATCACGACCATCACGACCATGGCTGAAAGCTCAGCGATTCCCCCAACACTACTATCCGCGATACAGGAGACATCGATGCCCGACAACATTCAAACCTCAGGTCTACATCCGTTCTCCTCTTCAAGCGACAAAACCATCACTTTTCTCCACTCGCTCCTCGACACCACGGCGCGTGTCGCCCATTCCGTGACACTCCACTCGACCACAGCCGTGAACGACTCCAGGACAGTTTCGCTACTCCGAGAGCAGTCTACCGGACAGCACTTGCTTCACCTGGTACATCTTTCTATCTGATGCACCAGTTACCATCCAGGTTTCTCTGACCTCGCCCCAGTCCCGTACACAGGTGGCGAAAACCATCAGCGCTGCCCAGGAGCGGAGACGCTCTGACACATGGTATGATGGCCCCTCCGACGATTCAAGCACGCTAGCGCGCATCAGCGCGTGGAGCTCTGCAGTTGGCATGCAAGCATTCCCCGAAGCTGCCGCGGGGACGCTCGTGCTCGGGGGGAAGGTGCTCGTATTGGACGTCGCGCTCATACCAGAGCCGACCGTGCACGCGTCGTACGCCGGGTCGGCGGAGGGCCGTGATTCTCTGACAATGGACGCCTTCTTCTCCCGGCTAGTGAGCGGCGTCTCCAAAGGCGGGGACGGACACAGACTACGCGATGCGCTGGGATATGTAATGCGCCTCGACGAACTCGCCGCACACGAGGGCAACGGAGGGGCTCGCTGGTTTAGCGAGGTAGACGTGCTCGCCAAGGAGCTGGCGAAATTCACCCAGGCAGAGGCCGCTTTCCTTGCACAGTGCGTACCCTCCCTTGACCCATATCTTCTTTTTTCGACACCTTCAGTCCTTGGTCTCAGGCCGAAATTCGTGCGAGCAAACACGCTCATGCGCTCATGTTAAATCCGACAGGGTTACGAGATCTTCGTCTGTCCCTCTTGACGTTCTTCTGCTCCGTGGTCACGCGTTGAGCCTTCCATATCTTCATTCCCCGACACTCTGCTTCCTTGTTTATCTCTCCCCTCGGGCCTATCTGTCTCTCCAGCGTAGCGCTCCAGCGACTACATCCCCACAGACACAGCCCCCTACATCCGATATCCCATTCACCCACCTTTATAACTGCCTCAGTGGGGACCACCCCCCGATCGGTGTCACCCGTGCATCGCTGACTCTCGTGCCATTATCAGCGCTTCCACATACTCCGCCCTCCTCTGCTGACCCATTACTATCTGGTCGTCCTTCGTTTCCGCTCGCCCCCAATGCGATCGGATTTTCGTACGATTTTCCATTGCCGACGGGTCCGGATGCCGGAAAGTACGGCTGTGTACTGGATTTCGGTGCAGGGATCGTCATCAGCCAGTCCCGCATGTTGGAGATCGCGCGGGCGGTGCAACCCCAGGAGCTGTCATACCCAGGCACAGGGCCGAGCCTGTCTTTTATGACAGGCAGGCTGAGGCAGCTGAGTGGATATGCTCGTTTGTATTCTATATTTATATCTTTTGCTTAGCTGACGAGATGGTACTTCAGTTGAACTCTGAAGGCGCGTTATCATCGGAACGATACACGGCCACATATGTACTCATTTCGTGCTCATAAGGCATTAGTGCGCCTTATTGATTTCTTGAACAGGTCTCTCCAACGAATATGCATCCGCCATTGCGTTTAACGCTCACGCCCCCCGACGAACCCGGGTTTTTGTTGGAACGCGTGCAGGTGTACAACATGCAAGAGGCCTGGGCCGTTTTGGAGATTGTGCGAGAACAGTGTTGGCTAAACGAGGTCCTGAATGGAATCGCCTGGATGCCCGAGGTCGTCGCTGGACCTCCTCCCGTATTAGGCGACAACCCTGAGGCGGTGGCAACCGAAGAAGACTTGAGGGCGCTTCTCTCTGGTCAGCGCCCACCCTTCTTTTACCTGCCTTTTGTCCGAGTCTGACGCATTATCAGGCACCTTTGCTCCCCTTTCAATACCAGTCAATGTTTACGTTGCATCCGCAGCTGTGGTGCTGACTTTCCCCGAGCGGCCGCCCATGCCAGGAATGGTCAGTATCTCCGTGCTACTGAACGGACCGGCAGGAGCAACGGTCGAGGTGCAGGACGCGATGGGCGCAGATGTGCAGATGGCAACGCTAGAGAAAGCGCGCGACGCGGAGGCGTGCTGGGATTGCTAGGGAGGGTATAGGCGGCGTCTCAGACGGCGCCATAGATCGGACTCCGGATTGCCTTGGACGGGGTAGTTGCGTTGGCTGACAGGTGTGCACCTTTGCAGCTTGTATGAGGAGCCCGCTGGCATACAGTCTCGTGCGACATATTGGTACATTGAGTATCTGAGTCCACAAGCGGTGGCGCGGGATTTGTTTTCAGTAGCGCGTATCGCAAATGCGGCGACCTTTGTTGTTTGGGGACGCATCTTCCACTATGAACGTGCTTCTTCGATGGGAGCGCCGGTAGTTGTCGCAATGGAACTCTTCAGGTGCTGTCATTGCTTCGAAGGGTGGCCGCTGTTCTGACTGTCCTCGCGTTGTGCTTAGTGTTGCCGCGAGTTGATGCGGTCCCAGTCGAGAGGGCAACTCGACGCCATGGGAGTTCAGTTGCAGATATGGACTAATGGGAAGCCTTCCATTCTGAAGGTTCTCACGGCTGGTAGTGAACCGGAGAGCATGCAAGAGCGATACGATGAGAAGCGAAGCAATGTCCTTTGGACCTGATCTCCAAGACGATCACACAGTGAAAAGGGGGAAACAGTGGACAGAATGCCGTATATTAGGGAGCAAGAGAGGGTTCGCAATACAAAATAATTTGTACCTATGAGCCAGGAAGGTAAGAGGGTATATAAGTAGCATGAGAGAAGTCGAGTGGGGAGCGCGGCGGGGAGGACGAGTCAAGACAAAAGTGATCCTATGAACTCTGGGCCTGGCGTGCGCATATAATTTGACAACACACTCAAACAAATATAAAGTAGGACAAACACATTCTCCGAGGACCAGTTCGTTTTCCCCTAAAAAGGAACATCGGCACGCTCGATAGACACCCGCACACGTTAATATATTCCGTTCGTATTCGGGACTCATACTGCCGAAAAATGACGCGTCGCATCGCAAACTGGACACAACAAAATTCTTTCCGATAACGTGCGCGCCTTGGATTTTGTGTTGGGCTACAGGCAAACCATGGTGGGATGCCGAAGCTGCTCACCTAATCGAGACGCTACCCTGGGTTCCCTCTGCGCAACTGGTGGGCGCGGACGTGAGTGGTGACTTTTTCTCCTCCGCGCCACTGCGCTGACTGACTGATATGGATCAGTATCGGATACGGTGGTCAACCTCCAGGGCCTCACCGTGGAACAGGTGTCGTAGAACCAGGCAGCGGTCATCTCGGACCTGCAGAACCACGTCTTTGTGCTGAAGAACTCGGGCTTCGTCACGTATGGCGTCACGGGTAGCTACGATGTGCTCGCAATCGTCGACTAGACGCATTTCCCACATGCGATCAAGGACCGTGTCACCGGCGCCATTCTCGGACGCAGCTTCGAGGTCCGCATGACTTCCGCCACGGGCCTTCGCAAATTCGTCAACCAGGGACTATGTCGTTGCGTCATTGTAAGTTTGCTAGATAGCCCCTGCAGGCGTGGCTTATCTTGGACATCCCAGTGAATAATTGCGTGATTCTGCAGTCCGGCAACGATCTCGAGCTCCTCCCTGCCGGACAGCACTGTATCTCCCATCCGAACATCATGCTGCGCAGGCTCTACACCGTTGGCGAGAATTAATTCGAGATGTCGACGAAGGACATACATACTGCCAGTTCATCCGAGGTGGGATTGCGAACTTTGCTTCGCGTGCAGATGTACCCGCAACCAAGTTCCCATGAGCTTGACGTTGTACCTCAAGCGGGAGCTCGAGGAACCATTCAAGCTCGCCGTGAACGGGTACGAGACGCCCTACGATGTGCTCCGGGACAAGACCTAGTCCATATTGACCCAGATCGTCACACATTGTACGCATACTTCCTTCTCAGTGCCAAACCGAGCAAAAGGCCTCTGACCGTCTTTTGTACTAGTCGACTACAGCTCGATGGTCAAGCAGCACCCGATTGGCGGTGACAGGGTCGAGAACTCAGAGAGCTCCTCGCAGTTCCTCTCTGCGCTGCGAACCCACGCCACGGACGAACTGCACACCGCCGCGCTCGAGTATGGCACCATCCCTCAAGGCCTCTCCGCCATCCACAGGTAGTTCAAGGGCCAGTCATACCCCTCTTTACGCGAAGACAACATGTGCTGATAATTGTTCACAGGCGAGATCGCCAGCACGATGGACAAGCTGACCAAGTGCGCTCTGGAAGCCTTGGTCTCGGCCACTGTATGTCCCGCCCTCGGACAGTGCACGCGAACTTGACCCTGATCGCCCCACAGAACGTCGATCACGGGAACAGCAACAAGGTGAAGCAGGAAGAAGGCGTCCTCTCCGTTGCCCGCATCGAAGCCCAAGCCCGCACCGTACGTTACTCCTCTCATCCCCCCACCCCATCCCTAACTAACTGTTTATCTAGGCCGAGACAGACACAGACGCATACTCGAGCGTCGCGGTAGCCAAGGCCGTCGCAGAGCGCACGCGACGGAGTTCGCAGTGGAGGTGGTGGCGATTCGTATCAAGGCGCGTGCGGACGCGGAGGTCGCGAATGAGTTTGCGCAGGAGACGAGCCGCCGCAGGCAGGAGATTGAGCGCATCGCCGCGTTTGGGCATAAGGCTGTGTTCGTACCGACTGAGGTCATGGACGTTGCGTCTCAGGTGCTTGCCGGGATGGTGGCTGGCGTCGGGGTGGACCTAAGGACATGAATGAGCCCCAACTGCTCATTATGCGTCCCTTCTTTTGCTCTACTTTCTCGTTTTGCCATCGGACGTTGCTACGCTATACCCACCTGATTCGGTGATTCAACACGTGTACCATTACGTAGCCCCCTATGTAACATGTAGCTTTAGCCCCCCTTCTCTACTATCAGCGACAACTACGCTTGAGAATCGATCTCATTTCCGCGTTTTCCGTTGGTGTTGGGGGGGGGCAAGAATAGCTGCGACCAAGAACTCGACGATAGAGCAGGGACCGAGTCAACTTGTGGAGGGATGAGGTCTTAAAAGGTGGGGAGAGTAGCAAGGTCCCGATCAACGACACCTAGTGACGCAAGATTCGAGGGATGGAAGGTGGAGGAAGAGCGATGGCATGGGACAGCGACAGCGACAACGGGAATCCGCAATGTATGTGAGTCATGTGACATTCCGATAGAAACGACCGAATAAGATGAGAAATTCACTAAACGCGCTATAGTGTTTCATTTGCAGGGGTCAGAGTCTCTGTTAATACGGTATATTCACTCACTATTTTGGTACAGACTACATGAGGGTGTTATTTTGGGAGTGGGGATGGACATGGATCAAGAATATGACGAAGCAAATATCTGCAGCGCATTTTTGGAAACTCCCGAGTTGCACCGGTGTGAACTCTCGGGTGCGAGTCGATCCCAGTTGTCAAAAGTTCGGTCCGAGTTAGAGTTCACACCGCTGTGGACTCTAACTCGCGGCAACACTAGAATTTGTCCTCTCTCCTTGCTTGCGAGTTCTGGGGAATCAGCCACACCGCATTGGATAAGCTTGATGGGTATATCTGCGGCAGTTGCTCATCTCCCGCGCGACACGCGTAACCCTGGTGTTTCCTGGTTCGTGAGTGACAGTCGAACGACGACTGTTCGCGTGGTATCCTTGGTTTTGATGCTTCCGAGCCGCGGCCAGGGACATTTGAGTGAATGTCAACTGAATAACAACGTTGCGAGCGGTCAAATATTACAGCAAGATTGCAAATAAAAAAAGAATACCTTTTGGATTTCGGTCTTAGAATCGGGGCCTGTCTAGCCGGGAGGGAGCAAGCTCGCGTCGACAGTTGACCCTACTTCACTGGAGGTATCGTCCTCAGCCAACCCAGCGATAGGGGTGCGTGGCATAGCCATCAACCCTAAACAGCAAGCCTCAGCACAACAACGAACTAGCGCTGAAAAAAAAAGGAAACTCACCAGTACGCGCAGACTCGATGATCCCGAACGGTTTGACGAGGGCAAGGAAAGCCTCGACGCGCGACGTCTTTCCCGTCATCTCGACAATCACGCTATGGTCGCTCACGTCCACCAACCTCGCGCCAAACTGGTTCGCGAGCGTGTGCAGCGAGTGCAGATGCTGATGCCGCCGGCGCAGCGCCTCGCTCGGCGTGAACGCCTTCCCGCCCTCCTCTCCCTCCGACGCCGGCTGCTGCTACTGCGGCGTGCGCGTGGACTCTTCAAAGTGGCGCGCGAGGACCATCTCGCGCTCGAGCTTGGTCTGCTCGGCGTGCGCCCGGTGCGCCGCGCGCGGCTCGTGCGACGGCCCGCCTTCGAGCTGGTCCTCGAGGTACTCGGGCCCGAGGATGGATACTTTGACGAGGAGCAGCTCGCGCGAGATCGTGCGCGTCTCGCTGTAGTCCAGTACGGCCCACACCGGCACCTGTGCAGGGTGAGGGAGGGATGGTGGAGGGAAGAGGGGAAACGCACGAGGTCCTCGAGCTGTCGGCGTGCTTGCTCGACGACGCCGTCTTGCCCGCTGATGACGATGCACATGCGACTCAGGTCACGTAAGTTATCTCGGTGCGGCATACGACGAGCGAGTCGATGTTGAATCCGCGGCCTGCAAGAATCCCAGATACGCGCGATAGTACACCAGGCTCGTTCTGGACGAGACAGTGGAGCACATGCCTGAGGGACACGTTTCGTCAGCCCCAAGCAACGAAAAAAAAAATAGTATACACGTGGCCGTATCGAAACAAAATGGAAATGAAAACGAGCAAAAAACTACTTTACTTTTTGTATGGCTGTAGGCTCGGTGGAGGTGTGTTGTAGAGGATGTTCGTCACGGCCTCCTCTGCGGACCGTGACCGCGGTAGGTCCATCTTCGGGAGGGGCGGGGGCCTGACCTTGTGCGATGTCTTGTAGTCGAGCGCGGACGTCGAGTCGTCGATCGGAGGCGGGGGCTTGGGAGGAGTTCCATCAGATAGGATGCGCACCGTCGAGGACAGTCCCCGCGCCGTAGTGAGAGGCCTTGAGAGTACGCGAGCACGAGCAGCGAGCATTTTTGTAAGGGGCTTGTGGCTGTCCCTGGAGTTGTCGGGTTGACGAACTGACGCGCTTACGGATTACGGTAAGTAGGGCCGGGCGACCGTCACGCGATGCATCAGGTGACGTGGTGTTAATGCGGATAGCGGCATCGTGATAAGAGTAAGTTACCCCAACACCCCGACTATACTGTACGACTCTAAACACGAAACAAGCATCCAGTATGGCGACTGCCCAAGACCGACAAATTTTCTCGAATTCGTGAGTAAAACAATGGCCATTACCCGTGACTAGATAGTGACCCAGTGCTCCAGCCCGGGTCCCTCAGCGTCGCAAAATACACGTGTTCCGGTACTCGTTCAAGGACCGTCCTTACACAGCCCTCCAGACGCCGAATCGCAAGGAGGCTCATCCCAGCTTCGTGTTGAGGTGACCGGTATGTACTTGAATCCTGACCCGTCGATTCCCCGATAACCATTTTAATTTCTTTTTCAGTCCTCCGGGCAGACAATCTTCCCAAACTCAAGAACCTTTTGGGTCTAAAGTTCTTTGTTACTGTCACCAATCAGGCGACAGAAAAGACGACACCAAGTGTTCCGGCTAAGAGGCAGACGGCGAGGTGGGGCGAGAGCCTTGGTGCCTTGTAAGCCATCGCTTTTTAGTCCTCTTCTTCGGCTGAGAGTTCTGTTCAGCATTCTGCAACCGTCTACACCTCTTATACTACGCCTTTATGCGAAACGGAGGGCACGTCAAGACACCCTCATTGGAACGCATGAGATGATACCCGTCGAATCCCAAATCGGTTCGCTTCTTATTAAAACCTCACTTTTTCCACCCGCTAACATCTTGGGTGATAGATACTCCTTTTGTCCTCACTAATCGCGACAGACAGGCTGGACAGTCGATCCCGCTAGTCACGCTCTATTTGACAGTCGTTGTGTCACCGAACACAACTTCCTATCCGATCTTGCCCACCGACGCCCCCGATCTCCAATCGACCGAAATGAATGACTCGCCTTCTGGAGAAGCTGAGAAGCCGTCTGTGCCCCAGGATTCCATTCGATCCACCGTCGCCACCGGCTCTGAAACACACTCACCTGCCAAGAATGCTCTCCATGGCGCCGGCGAGGCTTTGGTGACAATTAATCTCTCGAATACATGGGAAGGTGCTCTTGAAAGGATCAAGTGGGTGATGGATACTGTGAGCCCAGTTGCAGAAGTGCGTCGCGATCTCCTTGCTGCCATTCCTCGACCGAGCCGGATTTCGTCCTCAGCTCCACCCATATGCAAAGATGGCATATGGTCTGCTCTTCGCGATCCCCAAGGTGAGCTCTTCGTTCCATTGTCGGGTTGAAACACAATGTTCATTTGGATGCTAGACCCTCCTAGAACAGTTTCAACGCGACGACAACATCCGAACCTTACTTGCCGCTGTGCACGATTCCTTTGATTTCGCAAACCAGGAGGACCGTTTCAAGGCTATCGGCCGTGATTCCAAGCAAGCACGAATCCTCACGCTCATGTTGCAACATGTTTGTAATTGCTGTGACTTTATCCGATCATACGCGAAGGATTCGCAATTTTGTACGTAATCCTTACCCATTTCAGTGGCCGACGTAAACATGCGGTTTTATAGGGAAGCGAATATTGAAGAATACTGGTAGCCAAGTCGACAAAAAAATCGAGGACTTCTGCGCTACCCTTCTCGAACACCGAAGGGCCTTCTTGGATGAAGCCACCATTACCACAGAGATAACCGCACTACAAATTCTGGACGATGTGGGAATAATCTCGGCCAGCGTGGGCAGGATTTCAAGTCAGCTCGACGGCATGGCTACCCGGCTGAAGTGGGTGTCTAGCCAAGTCTCAGACGCCGGTACGTAGTCCTGATACCTTGAGGGTTCTCTATCTGACAATCGTTATAGAACTGGATAGAAAAATCGGAGAAATCCCATATGGAACAGGTTCACGATTCATGCCCGACAAGGGCTGTCTTACGGGAACTCGCACAGCATTCCTGGACTTCATTGACAATTGGGTGAACGATCCCGCTTCCGAGCGTTGTCTCGTTCTTTTCGGGCAAGCGGGCACGGGAAAGTCATCGATCGCGCATGAGATCGCGCGTCGCTTCGACAAAATCCATCGTCTTACGTCATCTTTTATCTTTTTGCGGAAGGAGCAATCCAAACGGGAGGCTTATCACCTCTTCACGACTCTTGCTCGCGATTTGTCCGATCGCTATCCCTCGTTTAAGGCCGCACTTGGAAGCGTCGTGAAGGACAACTCCTCTCTTCGAGTCGGTACACGTGACTACGCTACCCTGTTTCAATCCCTTATCCTGGAACCGCTTAAGGACCTACACGTCGTCGGTCCTATACTTGTTGTAATCGACGCCCTGGATGAGAGTGGGGATGCCACTGGTAGAGCGGGGTTACACACGTTTCTCGCTAAAAACCTCATCGAACTCCCATCGAACTTCCGTGTGCTCATTACGTCGCGGCCAGAGGACGGCATCGAGTCTGCGCTAGTTGAGGCGCCATCAGTCAGGATCAAACGCATTAACGATTCTGAGCTAGCCGCCAAAATGCCTGAAGATATTTCTGCGTTTCTTCGGGATAGGCTCCCCTCGGAGGAGTTCAGAAATTACGGCAACGATCTGACTACAAAGGCGGAGGGATTGTTTCAGTGGGCAGCGGTTGCCAGTCAAATCATCCTAGATCCTCCCGGGCATTTCGGTTTTAACAGAAAAAAGGTTATAAGCCATCTTTTAAGACCCAGCGCAAATCGCGACGGACAAGGCCCTTTGGATGAACTATACAAGGAAGTCCTCGAAGGATACTTCACAGACCGCGAAGCACGGCTCCTATTTCGCACTGTTGTGGGACAGCTCGTCACTGCAATTGAACCCTTCAGTATCCGCTCCCTGAACACTCTGCGACGACACGCCTCCGACAACGACGACGACGACAGTAATGCCGTTGTGATATTGCTTCGTCGCCTTGGCTCGCTGTTGAGTAATGTGAATTCATCCGATGAAACTCTTCCCATCATTCCTCTTCATGCATCATTCCGCGATTTCCTCACCAATAAAGAGAAGAGCGGTGATTTTTGGGTCGACGTTCATGACACTCACCGTCAGTTGGCGCATTCCTGTCTCGGTCTACTGCTCAAAGATCTCAAATTCAACATCTGCAATCTCGACACATCGTATCTCGCAAATAAGGATGTCACAGACCTTAGCTCCCGGATTGATAAACACATTTCGCCTGCTCTGTCGTATGCCTGTCGTTTCTGGGACGATCATATGGAACACATTGGTTTCGAAAGCGATCTGTTTGGAAAACTTGGAAGTTTCTTCGAGACGAAACTTCTGTTTTGGTTGGAGGCCCTCAGCTTGACAAGCGATCTGAGTATTGCTCCGGCGGCGTGCTCGGCTATGAATATGTGGTTATCCTCTGGTCAAGCCGGTAAACAAGGTGTAAGTGCAATTGTTGATTCGATGAGGAAGGCGAACAACTAATAATTACGATCGCAACAGGTTTCTCAGGCGGAACTAGAGGAATTGAAGTCGTTGGTCAATGATGCGTCTGTATTTATACGGCATTTCGGGATGGCCATGGTAAAGAGTGCCCCACATGTCTATGTTTCTACTCTACCATTTGCTCCGTCTCGTTCTCCCGTCTCTGAACGTTATTCAAGCACATTTCCTCAAATATTACGCGTGGAACGTGGGCGATTATCTCATTGGCCACCGTCGGAGATGGTGATCCCAATCGTTGGGATTCAGGTCCTTTCCGTTGCCATCTCACCGGATGGCCAGCGCATTGTATCAGGCGGTTCCGATGGAACAATTCGTGTGTGGAACGCGACCACGGGAGAGACAGAGGCGGGCCCGTTTACTGGTCACACGTCTTGGGTCAGGTCTGTGGGATTCTCGCCCGATGGCCAGCGGATCGTCTCAGGCTCGCACGATGGAACAATTCGTGTGTGGAACGCCAGCACGGGAGAGACAGAGGCGGGCCCGTTTACTGGTCACACGCATTCGGTCTGGTCTGTGGGATTCTCGCCCGATGGCCAGCGGATCGTCTCAGGCTCGCACGATGGAACAATTCGTGTGTGGAACGCGACCACGGGAGAGACAGAGGCGGGCCCGTTTACTGGTCACACGCATTCGGTCTTGTCTGTGGGATTCTCGCCCGATGGCCAGCGGATCGTCTCAGGCTCGGACGATGGAACAATTCGTGTGTGGAACGCGACCACGGGAGAGACAGAGGCGGGCCCGTTTACTGGTCACACGGATTCGGTCTGTTCTGTGGGATTCTCGCCCGATGGCCAGCGCATCATCTCGAGCTCATACGATGGATCAATTCGTATGTGGGACGCTACCACAGGAAACGCGGAAACTACAAGTCACGTCGACTTTACTGACCACTCCGTGATCGACGAGGAGGGATGGATTTGTGGTAGTGGAAGTGAACTCCTCATGTGGATCCCGCAAACGCATAGGGCAAATCTTCATCGCCCGAGTAATATCTGGGTTGCCGGCGAATATGAAACCCGCCTCGATCTTTCGACTTTCGTACATGGACAGCGTTGGGCGACTTGTAGTATTGACATCTAGATAGAACTGCTACAGTAATCCGTAGATTTTCTTTAGGCGATCTGAAGTGTAATGTGACAATATTAGCTCATTGAGGCGAACACACGGTCAGCCACAGGCGTGGTGACGTCACTGCCACCATGTAACACGAGTTTGTCGAGCGATTAATTTCACTGGCACAGCCAGACACAGTAACTGGTTCATTGCGACGCCAACGATCGTCTCCAATCGCCTCTCATGTGAGCCGAATGACAAAAACCATGACCAAAAACACAATCGCGACGACGACGACGACGACGACGCTCGATACTGCCAGACACTTCGTCCCGATTGCTTTCTCGCAGTGGTCCTGCAGCCGCACGAGGTCCCACTTCATCACGTCCAGGTCCGCACCCACTTCTCCTCTCAAATGCGAAGAACCCCCTGGTCCGCCGCCAGCGCGCCGGAGAAGTGCCCCGCGTTCCGCTGCAGCTGGCCTGCCATCTGCGCCGTGCTCTTCCGCAGCAGCGCAGATGCAGACTGCCGCGTCGCCCCCCGTGTTGTGAGCGCTGGTTGTAGACCGCGTCCGATCCGGCGGCAGAAACGCGCCAGACTCATCGGCCGAGCTAAGGAGCATGTCCACGTCCGCCGAGGAGGCGTCCTCACTGGCGAAAAGACCCGGCGTAACGTGTGAAGGTGGTGCGAGGCGTTGGACCGTTGGCAGATCGGGTGTTTGCGTCAATAGGGTCTTCGGTCTGAGTGCTTCTCGAGAACTGGCGTATCTGGGAAGAAGCCCTGCGATTTTGAGCGCGCGGACGTACATGGGGAGGACACCGAGCCCACGACGGTCACCTCGCGTAGTACTGCAAGATGATTCCGTTGCCCATGATTTGTACGGTTGCATTTGATCGGCGCGTATTCAGACAAAAACTAGACCTCGGAATACTCTAAGAAGGTGCCTCCGAGTGAGATCCTGCACGTAATGAGAAACCATGGGTGTGAAACGAGTAGGAAGTGACGCGCTCGTACAGAAGGTGCCTGACAGCGAAGTTTTGAAGCGCAGGAGGTCTTGTAGTGACGCTTTGTGGATGACTTGTATTTCTTGTTTATTTATAGCAATGCAATGACTGAGTCGATGGCCGGGGCGAACAGCGAACAGCTGGAGTATGATGCCTGCACAATTCTCACACGCGGCGGTCGGATACGACTCGGAACACATTGCCTCGTGCTAGATGCGACGTACAGGTAGGGGTCTCAGCAGCTTGATTATCTGCTCACACGCGCTGGAAATAGGCCTTGTGACGGCCGCCGGTATGAACACGGAAAATATAAAAATCTTGATAAAAATACAAGGGAACCATCACACCGCAGAGTCTCGGTAGCAGTTCGAGCGCTCAATACTCAAAGTGCCCGAACGTCTCTCCAATACTCTGTCATGCGTTCCTCGGATGCGCTGACTACTCCCAGTTCGGGAGGCAGCGAGTACAGCAGACGGTGGGAACGGAAACTCGAACGAGAGCAGCAGCGGGCTGGCACTGCCGCACTGTTGTTCAGATCTCCTCCAGAGTCACCACGGCTACACAGACACGGCCATGGCTGAAAGCTCAGCGATTCCCCCAACGCTACTGTCCGCGATACAGGAGACGTCTATGCCTAACAACATTCACACCTCAGGTCTACATCCATTCTCCTCTTCAAGTGATAAAACCGTCGCTTTTCTCCACTCGCTCCTCGACACCACCGCGCGTGTCGCCCATTCCGCAACACTCCACTCGACCACAGCCGTGAACGACTCCAGGACAATTTCGCTACTCCGTGAGCAGTCCACCAGTCAGCACCTGCTTCACTTGGTACACCTTTTGCATATGATATGCCCGCATGGTCCAGGTCTGACTTCACTCAGTCCCGTACACAGTAACTATCAGCGCTGCCCAGGAGCGAAGACGCTCTGACACGTGGTATGATGGGCCCTCCGACGATTCAAGCACGCTAGCGCGCATCAGCGCCTGGAGCTCTGCAGTTGGCATGCAAGCATTCCCCGAGGCAGCCGCGGGGACGCTCGTGTTCGGCGGGAAGGTGCTCGTATTGGACGTCGCGCTCATACCAGAGCCGACCGTGCACGCGTCGTACGCCGGGTCGGCGGAGGGACGTGATTCTCTGACAGTGGACGCCTTCTTCTCCCGGCTAGTGAGCGGCGTCTCGAAAGGCACGCGACGCGCTGGGATATATAATGCGCCTCGACGAACTCGCTGCACACGAGGGCAACGGAGGGGCTCGCTGGTTCAGCGAGGTAGATACGCTTGCCAAGGAGCTGGCGAAATTCACCCAAGCAGAGGCCGCTTTCCTTGTACAGTGCGTGCCCTCCCTTGACCTACGTCTTCTTTTTTCGACACCTTCAGTCCTTGGTCTCGGGCCAAGATTCGTGCGAGCGAACGCGCTCATGCGCTCATGTTAAATCCGACAGGATTACGAGATCTTCGTCTGTTCCTCTCGACGTTCTTCTACTCCGTGGTCACGCGTTGGGCCTTCCATATCTTCATTCCCCGACACTCTGCTTCCTTGTTTATCTTTCCCCTCGGGCCTATCTGTCTCTCCAGCGTAGCGCTCAGCGACTACAGACGCACAGACGCAGCCCCCTACATCCGATATCCCATCCACCCACCTTTATAACTGCCTCAGCGGGGACCACCCGCCGATCGGTGTCACCCGTGCAACGCTAGCTCTCGTACCACTATCAGCGGCGCTTCCACATACTCCGCCTTCCTCCGCTGACCCATTGCTATCTGGTCGCCCTTCGTTTCCGCTCGTCCCCAATGCGATCGGATTTTCGTACGATTTCCCATTGCCCACGGGTCCTGATGCCGGAAAGTACGGCTGGGTACTGGGATTCGGTGCAGGGATCGTAATCAGCCAGTCTCGCATGTTGGAGATCGCGCGCGCTGTGCAACCCCAGGAACTGTCATAACGCAGGCACAGGGCCGAGCCTGTCTTTTAGGACATGCAGCTGGGTGGATATGCTTGTTTGTATTCTATATTTATATCGTTTACGTTCGGAACTCCCTTCGCGTGGGGATAGGATGTCTTATTCTATTCGAGCGAGCTACTCGGGTATATGTATACACCGTGTTTATACATTTCAAACCGTAATCACAACCACGCAATCGCGAATACAGAGTCCAACAATATCTTTTGCTTAGCTGACGAGATAGTAACTTATTTCAGTTCAACTCTGAAGGCGCGTTATCATCGGAGTGATACACGGCCACATATGTACTCATTTCGTGCTCATAACACACTAGTGCGCCTTATTGATTTCCTGAATAGGTCTCTCCAACGAATATGCATCCACCATTGCGTTTAACGCTCACGGTGCCCGATGAACCCGGGTTTTTGTTGGAACGCGTGCAGGTGTACAATATGCACAATATGCAGGAGGCCTGGGCCGTTTTGGAGATCGTGCGAGAGCAGTGTTGGCTAAACGAGGTCTTGAATGGAATCGCCTGGATGCCCGAGGTCGTTGTGGGGCCTCCCGTAGGCGACAGCCCTGGGGCAGAGGCAACCGAAGAAGAATTAAGGTCGCTTCTCTCGGGTCAGCGCCCACCCTTCTTTCACCTGCCTTTTGTCTGACGCACCATCAGGCACCTATACTCCGCTTTCAATACCAGTCAATGTTTACGTTGCACCTGCAGCTGTGGTGCTGACTTTCCCCGAGCGGCCGCCCATGCCCGGGTCAGTATCTCCGTGCTACTGAACGGACCGGCAGGAGCAACGGTCGAGGTGCAGGGTGCGATGGGCGCAGATGTGCAGATGGCAACGCTAGAGGAAGCGGTCCGACGCGGAGGCGCGCTGGGATTGCCAGGGAGTGTATGGGCAGCGTCTCAGACGGCGGCATAGATCGGATTCCGAATTGCCTTGGACGGCGACCTGGGTAGTTACGTTGGCTGACAGGTGTGCATCCTTGCAGCTTGTATGAGGTGCCCGCTGGGATACAGTCCTGTGCGACGTATTGATACATCGATTATCTTAGTCCACAAACGATGGCGCGGGATTTGTTCTCAATAGCGCGTATCGCAAATGTGGCGACCTTTGTTTGGGGACGCACCTTCCACTTTATGAAGATGCTTCTTCCGATGGGAGCGCTGGTAGTTGTCGCAGCGCAATGGGATTCTTCTGGTGCCATCATTGCTCCGAAGGGCAGCCGCTGTTCTGACCGTCTTTGCGTTGTGCTTAGTGTTGCCGCGAGTTGATGCGGTCCCAGTCGAATTGGCAACTCGACGCCAAGGTTCAGCTGCAGACATGAACCAATGGGAGGAACTTTTGCTCTCTTTATAGAGGCAAAGACCGTTCTTGTACTATGTACTGCCGCGGAATAAAAATGGTTCAAAAAAAAAAAAAAAAAAAAAAAAGAACCAATGGGAGGCCTTCAATTCTGAGGGTTCTCGCGGCTCTTTGCTCAGGGTAGTGAACCGGAGAGCATGCAAGAGCGATACGACGAGAAGCGAAGCAATGTCCTTTGGACCTAATCTCCAAGACGATCACACAGTGAAAAGGGGAAACAGTGGACCGAGTGTTGTGTATTAGGGAGAAAGAGAAGGTTCGCAATACAAAAGAATTTGTACCTATGAGGTAGGATGGTAAGAGGGTATATAAGTAGCATGAGCTCGGCGGGGAGGACAAGTGAAGACAAAAAATAAGGCGGGAAGGGGGAACTCTGGCGTGAGTAATTTGACAACACACTCAAACAAATCTAAAGTAGGACAAACAGAGACTTACTGATTCCAACGACCAGTTTGTTTTCCTTTTCCCCTAAAATGAAACATCGGCACGTTACTGTAATGTATTCCGTTCATACTAGAAATTCGGAGGGCCCTTCGGGCCCTCCTCACTTCTATTGTCGCACTTTATGTCAATGTATAATCCATGAGAAAGTCCTTCACAAAAACATCAGAGTGCAGTAAACTACACAGCATTTTTTTTCCCAGACAGACAGCAATAACTCGCTGTAATGAACCTTGAGTCGGCCCTTGACTACCTCAACGAAGTCGTACGTCCCTGGGAAAGGATACAGTCGATTTGAGTGCTGTTCATAGACGGTTTTTGATCGACCATTGCCCTACGACAGACGGTATCGACCCCTCTCATTTCAGAGGGTCTTGGGAGCTCAGTGAAGCTCATCCCTTGCGTTCCCCAGCGCGCTGCACTCGCGCGCGGCCTTAGCAACTCAAACTCAACGTGTTCCCGACCCAGGCGGCCACCTCTACGAAATGTCGCGCTGCGCTGAAGTGTGCGCAACCGTTTCCGATCACTTGCGACCACCCAACCCGCAGGCTCCATGTAGCCTCTCCTGACCTCGCCGCATCCGAGCGCGGCTTTCACCCTACGACACGGACGCGTCTGCGATTGCCACGGACCTACATATGAAAGCTTGCGCTCCGCAGAGAGCTGCGCGATGCCTTGCGATGCTTCAACACCCCCAAACCCTGCTCATCTAAGATGCGTTCCCCAGCGATCAGGGACGGTTTAGGATATCACCACCCATCGCAAGACCTTGTCAGGTGTGAGAACGCTCAGGTACTGATTGGCGGCACCGAAATAGTTTTGGATAATGGGTACTTTAATGGTGTGAGGAATGCAAGTGCAGGCTGATGCGCTTGAATGACGTCTCACGAGTTCACGTACATGTCCACGGCCAATTCGTAATGCGCATAATGAGCTGACAGTTGCGTCGAATCGTTGCTTGTAAGAAATTAAATGCAGATATCGGGTGACCGGTGCAGCAAAGATGTCAGGTGATACAAAATCTTCCCTACGCAGATCACGGGGACATTTAAAATAGCGATTCGAACGCCAAGTCCGATGTGGCAAAACACCATTGGAAAAAGTGTATTCAAGGAAAGAAATCGGTCTTGCTGAGACCAAAAAAATGACGACATAGCAGGCCTACAGATGCCAAGCATCGGCGAGCATTCTAAAAAAAATTGGCCCAGTCAAATAAAGATGCAAGAGCACATTAAGTAGTGTTCGTTCTCCGCTCACTCCGAAGACAAACATTTTGCTTTACAGCAAGATCCAATGAGATAGGCCCCTCGTTTGGGAACACATACAGCGGACTTCCAAGATTCAGGGGCGGTGTTCATATTTAAGTACAATTTGAAATCCTCGAGGTGGTAGTTATCTCGCATAATTTGGGGTTATAAAACAGTTACCCTTTTTGCTGCGTGGCCAGTGGGGGGTAAGGCTACCGTCCAAGCGGATAAGGCTTGCGACCCGTGCACTGCATTTTTCACTCAGACAGTCAGATTCGTTTGTATGTATATTTTACTGTACTACAGTACTTGTAATCTAAGGCTGTAGCGTCGTGGGTGGGACATGCACGCCACGGCTTACCCGTGTCACGGGTTCTTGCGCTTGGGTTCACGGGTTTCGCCGGGCACTGGTGGTGCAACCAAGGCTGCAACGTGTCAACAACTGCCATTGCATCGTGAACTGTGTTGCTTTGGCCCAGGAAACCCTCAAGAAGCTAAGTATTCCTTTTAGCTAACTGACTAACTACAATGGTTTTTTTGTTTTGTTTTATAGGTTTTAAACACGTTCTCGCCCGGCGCTGCGACATCCTTGGCGACATCACGACACCGACACAATGCCACAACATCATGACGTTCACACAGCGCTGTGACTCCATGGCACCACCTCAGTGCCACGACTCCACGACACCGATGCGGCGCTGTGACATCACGACACCCATGCGACGTCGCGATACCACAACACCAACACGGCGCCACGATATAGACGCAGGCGCCGCGACGCCATGACACCTCCAGCGTCTCTACAGCACCGTTAACACTTCCTCGGCTCAGCCTCTCTCCCCACCACACCGCCTTCTTCTTCCCCGCCGTCTCCACCTTCACGGACCATCCGGGGCTGGTCGATGAGAACATCCCACGACACTGCTCGAACATCGGCGTGGCACCAGAGACGCTCAAAGTGGCCTACCCGAGCCTCGCAGGGCCGCTCTGTGCAGGCAACTTCGGTGACATTGTCGGCATCAGCACACCACTCCTGCTTGCCTCGTCATCGCCGACCGCGGTGCCGCGCGTCGTGCAGGACTCCCTCGCGATGTGCCAGCGTGGGCGCTGATGTTTGCAGTGCTGGAGGCTGCGGAAGATTGGTTTGACCCCGTGCAGCACACGCTTATCTAGTACTTTGGCGCGTCCGAGGAAGACACGGCCGCGGGGACACACACGGTCACATACCTCGCCCGGCAGGACGGCCTTGAGGGCAAGCGGCTGGGCGCTGCGGACCATAGGTGCTGCTGGACGTGCTCGCGGGTCTCGCTAGGACGGGCGTCACGGTGCACGTGGTGGATGAGAAGGTGAGCTGGACAGAACGCATGCACACGGTGGCTCAGTCGTTGGTGAGTCGTGACCCCAACACGAGGCAGCAATGATTGACTAATATACGCGCTTTTCCATTTTGTTTAGATTGTGTTGAGCGTATTTAGAGATCACATCGCGAACGTGGTGTTCATGAAGCGGGGTCCGTAGAGCGCTTTGATCCCGGTAACTGCACATGTGCTCAAGAATGCAGTCTAACATCTCCAGCCACCTGTAACACCCGTACTCTATAGATTCAGTTTTTAATTCCGATAACGATTTTGAGCTTGACCAGAGTGCGGTCATCGTGTGGAAAGGTAGCCATAGTGCACTTAGTATTTGCGTGGACTGATTATATAATTATCTTTTTTTTTAATTTCCCCAAATAATTTGTGTGAGAAGAAAATCCGGCATGTGCTGCCGGAACATACATTTAATCTCAGCCTACTTCCTAATCCAAAAACGAAGGGCCTATCTCAATGGATCTTGCTGTAGTATTGTAGATGATTCGGGACTCATACTGCCGAAAAATGACGCGTCGCATCGCAGGCTGGACACAACGAAATTCTTTCCGATAACGTCGTGCCTTGGATTTTGTGTTGGGCTACAGGCAAACCATGGTGGGATGCCGGAGCTACTCACCTAATCGAGACGCTACCCTGGGTTCCCTCTGCGCAACTGGTGGGCGCGGACGTGAGTGGTGGCATTTTCTCTTCCGCGCCACTGCGCTGACTGACCGATATGGATCAGTATCGGATACGGTGGTCAACTTCCAGGGCCTCACCGTTGAACAGGTGTCGTAGAACCAGGCAGCGGTCATCTCGGACCCGCAGAACCACGTCTTTGTGCTGAAGAACTCGGGCCTCGTCGCGTATGGCGTCACCGGTAGCTACGATGTGCTCGCAATCGTCGACCAGACGCATTTCCCACATGCGATCAAGGACCGTGTCACCGGCGCCATTCTCGGACGCAGCTTCGAGGTCCGCATGACTTCCGCCACGAGCCCGTCAACCAGGGACTATGTCGTTGCGTCATTGTAAGTTTGCTAGACATCCCCTGCGGGCGTGGCTTATCTTGGACATCCCAGCGAATAATTGCGTGATTCTGCAGTCCGGCAACGATCTCGAGCTCCTCCCTGCCGGACAGCACTGTATCTCCCATCCGAACATCATGCCGCGCAGGCTCTACACCATTGGCGAGAATTAATTCGAGATGCCGACGAAGGACATATGCATACTACCAGTTCATCCAAGGTGGTTGATTTGATTGCGAACTTTGCTTCGCGTGCAGATGTACCCGCAACCAAGTTCCCATGAGCTTGACGTTGTACCTCAAGCTGGAGCTCGAGGAACCATTCAAGCTCGTCGTGCATGGGTACGAGATGCCCTACGATGTGCACCGGGACAAGACCTAGTCCATATTGACCCAGATCGTCACACATTGTACGCATACTTCCTTCTCAGTGCCGAACTGAGCAAAGACCTCTGACCGTCTTTTGTACTAGTCGACTACAGCTCGATGGTCAAGCAGCACCCGATTGGCGGTGACAGCGTCGAGAACTCAGAGAGCTCCTCGGAGTTCCCCGACGCGTTGCGAACCCACGCCACGAACGAACTGCACACCGCCGCGCTCGAGTATGGCACCATCCCTCAAGGCCTCTCCGCCATCCACAGGTAGTTCAAGGGCCAGTCATACCCCTCTTTACGTGAAGACAATATGTGCTGATAGTTGTTCACAGGCGAGATCGCCAGCACGATGGGTAAGCTGACCAAGTGCGCTCTGGAAGCCCAGGTCTCGGCCACTGTATGTCCCGCCCTCGGTCAGTGCACGCGAACTCGACCCTGATCGCCCCACAGAACGTCGATCACGAGAACAGCAACAAGGTGAAGCAGGAAGAAGGCGTCCTCTCCGTCGCCCGCATCAAAGCCCAAGCCTGCACCGTACGTCACTCCTCTCATCGCCCCACCCCATCCCTAACTAACTGTTTATCTAGGCCAAGGCAGACGCAGACGCATACTCGACCGTCGCGGAGTGCACGCGACGGAGTTCGCAGTGGAGGCGGTGGCGATTCGTATCAAGGCGCGTGCGGACGCGGAGGTCGCCGATGAGTTTGCGCAGGAGACGAGCCGCCGCAGGCAGGAGATTGAGCGCATCGCCGCGTTTGGGCATAAGGCTGTGTTCGTACCGACTCAGGTCATGGACGTTGTGCTTGCCAGGATGGTGGCTGGCGTCGGGGTGGACCCAAGGACATGAACGAGCCCCAACTGCTCATTATGCCTTCTTTTGCTCTACTTTCTCGTTTTGCCATCGGACGTTGCTACGCCATACCCACCTGATTCGGTGATTCAACACGTGTACCATACATAGCCCCCCACGTAACATGTAACTTTAGCCTCCCTTCTCTACTATCAACGACAACTGCGCTTGGGAATCGATCTCATTTCCGCGTTCTTCGTTGGTGTTGAGGGGAGCAAGAATCACTTTTGAAGGTGACCAAAAACTCGACGATAGAACAGGAACCGAGTCAACTTGTGGAGGGATGAGGTCTCGAATACGTGTAAAAAGTGGGGAGAGTAGCAAGGTCCCGATCAACGACACCTAGTGACGCAAGATTCGAGATGGAAGGTGAGGAAGAGCGTGGTATGGGTATGGGACAGCGACAGCGCGAATCCGCAATAGTATGTGTGTCATGTGACATTCTGATAGAAACGACCGAATAAGATGAAAAATTCACTAAACGCGCTAGTGTTTCGTTTGCAGGGGTCAGAGTCTCTGTTAATACGGTATATCCACTCACCATTTTGGTACAGACTACATGAGGGTGTTACTTTGGTAGTGGGGATGGATCAAGAATACGACGAAGCAAATACCTGCAGCGCATTTTTGGAAACTCCCGAGGTGCACCGGTGTGAACTCTCGGGTTCGAGTCGATCCCAGTTGTCCAAAGTTCGGTCCGAGTTAGAGTCCACAGCGGTGAGGATTGTAACTCGCGGCAACACTAGAATTTGTCCTCTCACCTTGCTTGCGAGTTGTTGGGAATGAGCCAAACCGCATTGGGTAAGCTTGATGGGTATATCTACGGCAGTTGCTTATCTCCCGCGCGACACGCGTAACCCTGGCGTTTCCTGGTCCGTGACGACAGTCGAACAACGACTGTTCGCGTGGTATCCTTGGGTTTGATGCTTCCGAGCCGCGGCCAGGGACATTTGAGTGAATGTCAACTGAATTACGGCGTTGTGAGCGGTCAAATATTACAGTAAGATTGGAAGAAGAAAAAAAACTTTTTAGATTTCGGTCTTAGAATCTTGGGGCTTGTCTAGCCGGGAGGGAGCAAGCTCGCGTCGACAGTTGACCCTACTTCACTGGAGGTATCGTCCTCAGCCAACCCGGCGATAGGGGTGCGCGGCATAGCCATCAACCCTAAAAAAGACAGCAAGCCTCAGCACAACAACGAACTAGCGCTGAAAAAAAGGAAACGAACCAGTACGCGCAGACTCGATGATCCCGAACGGTTTGACGAGGGCAAGAAACGCCTCGCCGCGCGACGTCTTGCCCGTCATCTCGACAATCACGCTATGGTCGCTCACGTCCACCAGCCTCGCGCCAAACTGGTTCGCGATCGTGTGCAGCGAGTGCAGATGCTGATGCCGCCGGCGCAGCGCCTCGCTCGGCGTGAGCGCCTTCCCGCCCTCCTCTCCCTCCGACGCCGGCGGCGGCGGCGGGCGCGTGGACTCCTCAAAGTGGCGCGCGAGGACCATCTCGCGCTCCAGCTTGGTCTGCTCGGCGTGCGCCGGGTGCGCCGCGCGCGGCTCGTGCGACGGCCCGCCTTCGAGCTGGTCCTCGAGGTACTCGGGCCCGAGGATGGATACTTTGACGAGGAGCAGCTCGCGCGAGATCGTGCGTGTCTCGGTGTAGTCCAGTACAGGGCACCTGTGCAGGGGTTTGTGAGGGAGGGATGACGATGGAGGAAAAACGCACGAGGTCCTCGAGCTGTCGGCGTGCATGCTCGACGACGCCGTCTTGTCCGCTGATGGCGATGCACATGCGACTTTGGTCCCATATCTCGGTGCGGCATACGACGAGCGAGTCGATGTTGAATCCACGGCCTGCGAGAATCCCAGATACGCGCGATAGGACACCAGGCTCGTTCTGGACGAGACAGTAGAGCACATGCCTGAGGGACACATTTCGTCAGCCCCACGCAATGAAAAAAAAAAAGAAAAGATAATAAACACGCGGCCGTATCCAAACAAAATGGAAATGAAAATTTTGTATGGCTGTAGGCTCGGTGGAGGCGTGTTGTAGAGAATGTTCGTCACGGCCTCCTCTGCGGACCGTGACCGCGGCAGGTCCGTCTTCGGGAGGGGCGGGGGCCTGACTTTGTGCGATGTCTTGTAGTCGAGTGCGGACGTCGAGTCGTCGATCGGAGGCGGGGGCGAGTTCCATCGGATAGTATGCGCACGGTCGAGGACAGTCCGCACGCCGTAGAGAGAGCTCTTGAGACTACGCGAGCATGAGCAGCGAGCATTTTGTAAGGGTTGACGACTGACGCGCTGACGGATTACGGTAAGACGGATTACGGTAAGTAGGGCCGGGCGACCGTCACGCGATGCATCAGGTGACGTGGTGTTAATGCGGATAGCGGCATCGTGATAACAAACAGTACCCCAACACTCCAACTATACTGTACGACTCTAACCACGAAACAAGCATCCAGTATGGCGACTGCACAAGACCGGCAAATTTTCTCGAATTCGTGCGTAAAACAATGGCCATCACCCGTGACTTGATACTGACCCACTGCTCCAGCCCGGGTCCCTCAGCATCGCAAAATACACGTGTTCCGCTACTCGCTCAAGGACCGTCCTTGGGCAGCCCTCCAGACGCCGAACCGCGGGGATACCCATCCCAGCTCCGTGTTGAGGTGACCGGTATGTACTTGAATCCTGACCCGTTGATTCCCCGATAACCATTTTAATTTCTTTTTCAGTCCTCCGGGCAGACAATCTTCCTAAACTCAAGAATGTTTTTGGCCTAAAGTTCTTTGTTACTGTCGCCAGTCGGGCGACAGAAAAGAAGACACCAAGTGTTCCGGCTAAGAGGCAGACGGCGAGGTGGGGCGAGAGCCTTGGTGCCTTGTAAGCCATCGCATTTTAGTCCTCTTCTTCGGCTGAGAGATGTATTCAGCATTCTACAACCGTCTACACCTCTTATACTACGCCTTTATGCGAAACGGAGGGCACGTCAAGACACCCTCATTGGAACGCATGAGATGATACCCGTCGAATCCCAAATCGGTTCGCTTCTTATTAAAACCTCACTTTTTCCACCCGCTAACATATTGGGTGATAGATACTCCTTTTGTCCTCACTAATGGCGACAGACAGGCTGGACAGTCGATCCCGCTAGTCACGCTCTATTTGACAGTCGTTGTGTCACCGAACACAACTTCCTATCTGATCTTGCCCACCGACGCCCCCGATCTCCGATCGACAGAAATCAACGACTCGCCTTCTGGAGAAGCTGAGAAGCCCTCTGAGCCCCAGGATTCCATTCGATCCACCATCGCCACCGACTCTGAAACATACTCACCTGCCGAGAATGCTCTGCATGGCGCCGGCGAAGCTATAGCGACAATTAATCTCTCGAATACATGGGAAGGTGCTCTTGAAAGGATCAAGTGGGTGATGGATACTGTGAGCCCAGTTGCAGAAGTGCGTCGCGATCTCCTTGCTGCCATTCCTTGACCGAGCCGGATTTCGTCCTCAGCTCCACCCATATGCAAAGATGGCATATGGTCTGCTCTTTGCGATCCCCAAGGTGAGCTCTTCGCTCCATTGTTGGGTTGAAACACAATGTTCATTTGGATGCTAGACCCTCCTGGAACAGTTTCAACGCGACGACAACATCCGAACCTTACTTGCCGCTGTGCACGATTCCTTTGATTTCGCAAACCAGGAGGACCGTTTCAAGGCTATCGGGCGTGATTCCAAGCAAGCACGAATCCTCACGCTCATGTTGCAACATGTTTGTAATTGCTGTGACTTTATCCGATCATACGCGAAGGATTCGCAATTTTGTACGTAATCTTTACCCATTTCAGTGGCCGACGTAAACATGCGGTTTTAGGGAAGCGAATATTGAAGAATACTGGCAGCCAAGTCGACAAAGAAATCGAGGACTTCTGCGCTACCCTTCTCGAACACCGAAGGGCCTTCTTGGATGAAGCCACCATTACCACAGAGATAACCGCACTACAAATTCTGGACGATGTGGGAATAATCTCGGCCAGCGTGGGCAGGATTTCAAGTCAGCTCGACGGCATGGCTACCCGGCTGAAGTGGGTGTCTAGCCAAGTCTCAGACGCCGGTACGTAGTCCTGATACCTTGAGGGTTCTCTATCTGACAATCGTTATAGAACTGGATAGAAAAATCGGAGAAATCCCATATGGAACAGGTTCACGATTCATGCCCGACAAGGGCTGTCTTACGGGAACTCGCACAGCATTCCTGGACTTCATTGACAATTGGGTGAACGATCCCGCTTCCGAGCGTTGTCTCGTTCTTTTCGGGCAAGCGGGCACGGGAAAGTCATCGATCGCGCATGAGATCGCGCGTCGCTTCGACAAAATCCATCGTCTTACGTCATCTTTTATCTTTTTGCGGAAGGAGCAATCCAAACGGGAGGCTTATCACCTCTTCACGACTCTTGCTCGCGATCTGTCCGATCGCTATCCCTCGTTTAAGGCCGCACTTGGAAGCGTCGTGAAGGACAACTCCTCTCTTCGAGTCGGTACACGTGACTACGCTACCCTGTTTCAATCCCTTATCCTGGAACCGCTTAAGGACCTACACGTCGTCGGTCCTATACTTGTTGTAATCGACGCCCTGGATGAGAGTGGGGATGCCACTGGTAGAGCGGGGTTACACACGTTTCTCGCTAAAAACCTCATCGAACTCCCATCGAACTTCCGTGTGCTCATTACGTCGCGGCCAGAGGACGGCATCGAGTCTGCGCTAGTTGAGGCGCCATCAGTCAGGATCAAACGCATTAACGATTCTGAGCTAGCCGCCAAAATGCCTGACGATATTTCTGCGTTTCTTCGGGATAGGCTCCCCTCGGAGGAGTTCAGAAATTACGGCAACGATCTGACTACAAAGGCGGAGGGATTGTTTCAGTGGGCAGCGGTTGCCAGTCAAATCATCCTAGATCCTCCCGGGCATTTCGGTTTTAACAGAAAAAAGGTTATAAACCATCTTTTAAGACCCAGCGCAAATCGCGACGGACAAGGCCCTTTGGATGAACTATACAAGGAAGTCCTCGAAGGATACTTCACAGACCGCGAAGCACGGCTCCTATTTCGCACTGTTGTGGGACAGCTCGTCACTGCAATTGAACCCTTCAGTATCCGCTCCCTGAACACTCTGCGACGACACGCCTCCGACAACGACGACGACGACAGTAATGCCGTTGTGATATTGCTTCGTCGCCTTGGCTCGCTGTTGAGTAATGTGAATTCATCCGATGAAACTCTTCCCATCATTCCTCTTCATGCATCATTCCGCGATTTCCTCACCAATAAAGAGAAGAGCGGTGATTTTTGGGTCGACGTTCATGACACTCACCGTCAGTTGGCGCATTCCTGTCTCGGTCTACTGCTTAAAGATCTCAAATTCAACATCTGCAATCTCGACACATCGTATCTCGCAAATAAGGATGTCACAGACCTTAGCTCCCGGATTGATAAACACATTTCGCCTGCTCTGTCGTATGCCTGTCGTTTCTGGGACGATCATATGGAACACATTGGTTTCGAAAGCGATCTGTTTGGAAAACTTGGAAGTTTCTTCGAGACGAAACTTCTGTTTTGGTTGGAGGCCCTCAGCTTGACAAGCGATCTGAGTATTGCTCCGGCGGCGTGCTCGGCTATGAATATGTGGTTATCCTCTGGTCAAGCCGGTAAACAAGATGTAAGTGCAATTGTTGATTCGATGAGGAAGGCGAACAACTAATAATTACGATCGCAACAGGTTTCTCAGGCGGAACTAGAGGAATTGAAGTCGTTGGTCAATGATGCGTCTGTATTTATACGGCATTTCGGGATGGCCATGGTAAAGAGTGCCCCACATGTCTATGTTTCTACTCTACCATTTGCTCCGTCTCGTTCTCCCGTCTCTGAACGTTATTCAAGCACATTTCCTCAAATATTACGCGTGGAACGTGGGCGATTATCCCATTGGCCACCGTCGGAGATGGTGATCCCAATCGTTGGGATTCAGGTCATTTCCGTTGCCATCTCACCGGATGGCCAGCGCATTGTATCAGGCGGTTCCGATGGAACAATTCGTGTGTGGAACGCGACCACGGGAGAGACAGAGGCGGGCCCGTTTACTGGTCACACGTCTTGGGTCAGGTCTGTGGGATTCTCGCCCGATGGCCAGCGTATCGTCTCAGGCTCGGACGATCGAACAATTCGTGTGTGGAACGCCACCACGGGAGAGACAGAGGCGGGCCCGTTTACTGGTCACACGTCTTCGGTCTGGTCTGTGGGATTCTCGCCCGATGGCCAGCGGATCGTCTCAGGCTCTTCCGATGGGACAATTCGTGTGTGGAACGCCACCACGGGAGAGACAGAGGCGGGCCTGTTTACTGGTCACACGCATTGGGTCAGGTCTGTGGGATTCTCGCCCGATGGCCAGCGGATCGTCTCAGACTCTTTCGATCGAACAATTCGTGTGTGGAACGCGACCACGGGAGAGACAGAGGCGGGCCCGTTTACTGGTCACACGCATTCGGTCTTGTCTGTGGGATTCTCGCCCGATGGCCAGCGGATCGTCTCAGGCTCTTTCGATCGAACAATTCGTGTGTGGAACGCCACCACGGGAGAGACAGAGGCGGGCCCGTTTACTGGTCACACGCATTCGGTCAGGTCTGTGGGATTCTCGCCCGATGGCCAGCGGATCGTCTCAGGCTCTTTCGATCGAACAATTCGTGTGTGGAACGCGACCACGGGAGAGACAGAGGCGGGCCCGTTTACTGGTCACACGGATTGGGTCTTGTCTGTTGGATTCTCGCCCGATGGCCAGCGGATCGTCTCAGGCTCTTCCGATGGAACAATTCGTGTGTGGAACGCGACCACGGGAGAGACAGAGGCGGGCCCGTTTACTGGTCACACGGATTCGGTCTTGTCTGTGGGATTCTCGCCCGATGGCCAGCGGATCGTCTCAGGCTCGGACGATCTCACAATTCGTGTGTGGAACGCCACCACGGGAGAGACAGAGGCTGGCCTGTTTACTGGTCACACGGATTCGGTTGAGTCTGTGGGATTCTCGCCCGATGGCCAGCGGATCGTCTCAGGCTCGGACGATCGAACAATTCGTGTGTGGAACGCCACCACGGGAGAGACAGAGGCGGGCCCGTTTACTGGTCACACGTCTTCGGTCTGGTCTGTGGGATTCTCGCCCGATGGCCAGCGGATCGTCTCAGGCTCTTCCGATGGGACAATTCGTGTGTGGAACGCCACCACGGGAGAGACAGAGGCGGGCCTGTTTACTGGTCACACGCATTGGGTCAGGTCTGTGGGATTCTCGCCCGATGGCCAGCGGATCGTCTCAGACTCTTTCGATCGAACAATTCGTGTGTGGAACGCGACCACGGGAGAGACAGAGGCGGGCCCGTTTACTGGTCACACGGATTCGGTCTTGTCTGTGGGATTCTCGCCCGATGGCCAGCGGATCGTCTCAGGCTCTTTCGATCGAACAATTCGTGTGTGGAACGCCACCACGGGAGAGACAGAGGCGGGCCCGTTTACTGGTCACACGCATTCGGTCAGGTCTGTGGGATTCTCGCCCGATGGCCAGCGGATCGTCTCAGGCTCTTTCGATCGAACAATTCGTGTGTGGAACGCGACCACGGGAGAGACAGAGGCGGGCCCGTTTACTGGTCACACGGATTGGGTCTTGTCTGTTGGATTCTCGCCCGATGGCCAGCGGATCGTCTCAGGCTCTTCCGATGGAACAATTCGTGTGTGGAACGCGACCACGGGAGAGACAGAGGCGGGCCCGTTTACTGGTCACACGGATTCGGTCCAGTCTGTGGGATTCTCGCCCGATGGCCAGCGGATCGTCTCGAGCTCACACGATCGAACAATTCGTATGTTGGACGCTACCACAGGAAATGCGGAAACTACAAGTCACGTCGACTTTACTGACCACTCCGTGATCGATGAGGAGGGATGGATTTGTGGTAGTGGAGGTGAACTCCTCATGTGGATCCCGCAAACGCATAGGGCAAATCTTCATCGCCCGAGTAATATCTGGGTTTCCGGCGAATATGAAACCCGCCTCGATCTTTCGACTTTCGTACATGGACTGCGTTGGGCGACTTGTTGTATTGACGTCTAGATAGAACTGCTACAGTAATCCGTAGATTTTCTTTAGGCGATCTGAAGTGTAGTGTGACAATATTAGCTCATTGAGGCGGACACACTGACAACTCGGTCCGCGTGGTGTCGACACTTTGCCACCATGTAACGTGAGTTTGTCGAGCGATTGAATTCACCGGCACGCACATAATAGCCCGAAAAAGTAATTGGTTCATTGTGACGCCAACGACCATCTCCAATCGCCTCTCATGTGAACCGAATGACAAAAATGACCAAAAACCCAATGGCGAGGACGACGACGACGATGCTCGATACCGTCAGACACTTCGTCCCGAGTGCTTTCCCGCAGCTGCACGCGGTCCCACTTCCTCATGTCCAGGTCCGCACCTCTCCTCTGCAACGCGAAGAACCCCCTTGTCCTCCGCCAGTGCGCCGGAGAAGTGCCCCACGTTCCGCTGCAGCTGCCCTGCCATCTGCGCCGCTAGCTCTTCCTGCAGCGCCGTGCTATTTCGCAGCAGCGCAGATGCAGACGCCGCGTCGCCCCCCGTGTTGCGCGCGCTGGTTGTAGACCGCTTCCGATCCGGCGGCAGACAGGCGTCGGACTCATCGGCCGAGCCAAGGAGCATGTCCGCGTCCGCCGAGGAGGCATCCTCAGTGGTGAAAAGACCCGGCATAAAGTGTGAAGGTGGTGCGAAGCGTTGGACCGTTGGCAAATCGGGTGTTTGCGTCCATAGGGTCTTCGGTCTGAGTGCTCTCGAGAACTGGCGTCTCTGGGAAGAAGCCCTGAGATTTTGAAGTCTTCGAGCGCGTGGACGTAAATCGGGAGGACACCGAGCCCACGACGGTCGCCTCGCGTAGTACTGCAAGATGATTCCGTCGCCCATGATCTGTATGATTGCATTTGATCGGCGCGTATTCAGACGAAAACTCGACTTCGGAATACTCTAAGAGCGTACCTCCGAGTGAGATCCTGCACGTAATGAGAAACCATGGGTGTGAAACGAGTAAGGGAGTGACGCGCCGCTCTTGCCAGAGCTCGTTGCGCTCGTAGAAGGTGCTTGACAGCGAAGTTTCTGAAGCGTAGGAGGTCTCGTAGTGTCGCTTTGTGGATGTATTGTATTTCTTGTTTGTTTATAGGAGTGACCCAGTCGATGGCCGGGGCGAACAGCGAACAGCTAGAGTATGACGCCTGCCAATTCTCACACGCGGCGGTCGGATACGAACACAGTGCCTCATGAATAAATAAGAAAAGTGCTAGACGCGACGTACTGGTAGGGGTCTTGATTATCTGCTCATGCGCGCTGGAAATAGGCCTTGTGACGGCCGCTGGTATGACTCGGAACACGGGGGACGCAGCCCGAAGGAGGAAATACAAGGGAACAAAATAACGCCTTCGCACCGCAGTCTCGGTAGCAGTTCGAGCGCTCAATACTCAAAGTGCCCGAACGTCTCTCCCAATTGATGAAATACCGGCGTTGACGCCAATACTCTGTCATGCGTTCCTCGGATGCGCTGACTACTCCCAGTTCTGGAGGCAGCGAGTACAGGAGACGGTGGCCGGGATCGGAACTCGAACGAGCCTTCCATATCTTCATTCCCCGACACTCTGCTTCCATGTTTATCTCTCCCCTCGGGCCTATCTGTCTCCAGCGTAGCGCTCCAGCGACTACGTCCCCACAGACACAGCCCCCTACATCCGATATCCCATCCACCCACCTTCATAACTGCCTCAGCGGGGACCAACTCCCGATCGGTGTCACCCATGCAACGCTGACTCTCGTACCACTCTCAGCGCTTCCACATACTCCACCCTCCTCCGCTGACCCTTTGCTATCTGGTCGTCCTTCGTTTCCGCTCGCCCCCAATGCGATCGGATTTTCGTACGATTTCCCATTGCCGGCGGGTCCTGATGCCGGAACATAGGGTACTGGGTTTCGGTGCAGGGATCGTAATCAGCCAGCCTCGCATGCTGGAGATCGCGCGGGCGGTGCAACTTCAGGAGCTGTCATACCCAGGCACTGGGCCAAGCCTGTCTTTTATGACAGGCAGCTGGGTGGATATGCTTGTTTGTATTCTATATTTATGTCTTTTCCTTTAGCTGACGAGATGTAGTTCAGTTGAACTCCGAAGGCGCGCTATCATTGGAACGATACACGGCCACATATGTACTTGTTTCTTGCTCATAGGACACTAACTTAGTGGGTCCTTATTGATTCCCTGAACAGGTCTCTCCAACGAATATGCATCCGCCATTGCGTTTAACGCTCACGGCGGGCCGCGCCCGACGAACCCGGATTTTTGTTGGAACGTGTGCAGGTGTACAACATCAGGTGGCTTGGGCCGTTTTGGAGATTGTGCGAGAACAGTGTTGGGAAAACGAGGTCTTGAATCGCCTGGATGCCCGAGGTCGTTGTGGGGCCTCCCGTAGGCGACTGCCCTGCTGCGGAGGCAACCGAAGAACTAAGGGCGCTTCTCTCGGGTCAGCGCCCACCCTTCTTTCATCTGCCTTTTGTCTGACGCAATATCAGGCACCTATACTCCGCTTTCAATACTAGTCAATGTTTACGTTGCACCCGTAGCTGTGATGCTGACTTTCCCCGAGCGGCCACCCATGCCCGGAATGGTCAGTATCTCCGTGCTACTGAACGGACCGGCAGGAGCAACAGTCGAGGTGCAGTGTGCGATGGGCGCAGATGTGCAGATGGCAACGCTAGAGGAAGCGGTGCGACGCGGAGGCGCGCTTGGATTGCCAGGGAGGGTATGGGCGGCGTCTCAGACGGCGCCATAGATCGTATTCCGAATTGCCTTGGACGTCGACCTGGGTAGTTGCGTTGGCTGACAGGTGTGCAGCTTTGCAGGTTGTATGAGAAGCCCGCTGGGATACAGTCCCGTGCGACGTATTGGTACATCGATTATCTGAGTCCAGAAGCAGCGTGTATCGTGTGGCGACCTTTGTTTGGGGACGACCTTAGACTGCCACTATTAACATGCTTCTTCCGATGGCATGCTTCTTCCGATGGGAGCGCTGGTGGTTGTAACGCAATGGGATTCTTCAGGTGCCGTCATTGCTCCGATGGGCGGCCGCTGTTCTGACCGCCTTTGCGTTATGCTTAGTGTGGCCTCGAGTTGATGCGGTCCGAGTCGATCGATGCCAACTCTAGCTCGGGTACATGTGAAACCTTCAACTTTGGAGGTTCTCACGCCTCTTTTCTCAGGGGAAGGAACTGGAGAGCAAGCAAGAGCGAAATAACGAGAAGCGAAGCAATCTGACTTCCAAGACCATCACCCAGCGAAAGGGAAACAGTGGACTGAGTGCCGTATATTAGGGAGAAAGAGGGGGTTTAAAATACAAAAGAATTTGTACATATGAGCCAGTAAGTAAGATGGTACAACATGACTGCTTAAGAGAAGTCGGGTGGAGAGCTCGGCGGGGAGGACAAGTCCAGACAAAACAGAACAAGATAGGGGGTAGGGAGGCCTAGGAGCCGTTTGCGCGAGGGGAACTCTGGCAGTATCCGTGATGCGATCTGGTGAGGGTGAAAAATGAGCAACAGGGAGAGTATGTGAGGCACAAAGAGCGATGACGTAGCGACAACGATGGCAGGTGAGTCATGTGACATTCCAATGGAAACGACCGGATATGAGATATAGAGTGTACGTCCGGTCGGCCATTGGGCGTGGTGACGCCGCTGGTGATGGGTGGTCACGTCACCGAGGCGTCACCAGCGCAGTACCCGAAATATACGTGCCCCCAAGCCTCCGGATGACTCATAGTGTCCTTAGTGCGCTTCGGACGTTTCGCGCGTTTCGTTTGTTTCGCATGTTTCGTATGTTTCGAACGCTTTCCGCTTTCGGTCGTGAGCATCCTTAGGGCACTTTGTATGTTTCGCACATTTTCCTTTTTCGTCCTTAGGGTGCTTTGCGCATTTCGCACATTTCGACTTTTCCCCGGTTCCCCAGGGTGCCGCACCTCCGCGCGGCCTTAGTGGCTCAAGCACGATGCGCCGCCGGCCATGGCGGCCACCCCTGCAAATTTTCGTGTCGCGCGGAAGCGTGCGCGACCGTTTGCGATTACCCACGACCACCCAAACCACAGGGCTCCATGCGACCCACTGTCCCCATTCCCGACCCCGCTGCATCTGAGCGCGGCCTTAGTAACTCAAGAGCAACGTGTCCCCGACCAAGCTGGCCACCTCTGAGAGGTCTCGCGTCGCGCGGAAGCGTGCGCGACCGTTTTCGATCGCCCACGACCACCCAGACCAGCAGGGCTCCATGCGGCCCACTGTCCTCATTCCCGACCCCGCTGCATCTGAGCGCGGCCTTAGTAACTCGATAGCAACGCGTCACCGACCAAGATGGCCACCTCTGAGAAGTCTCGCGTCGCGCGGAAGCGTGCGCGACTGTCTGCGATCACCTGCGACCACCCGACCCAGCAGGGGCTCAGTGTACACCACTGTTCCCTTCCCTGACCGCGCCGCACTTGCGCGCAGCCTTAGCTATTCGACAGAGACTTGACCGCGACCGCCACGTACCTACCTACGACACCTCGCGCCCCGCGAGGGCCTGCGCGCTCACTCGCGTCGCTTCACACTCCCAAATCCCGTGCATCTTAGTATTTTTGGGCCACTTTGAGCATTTCAGACAGATTTTGACTCTTCTTAGACCTTTTTACCATAGCATTTTTAGGCCAACTTCGAACATTTTGGTCTCATGTGGACCCCCTATCCAAAACGGTTGCACACTATACCCGTGTACTCCACCCAGCGGACGGCGTCACCACAAATATATTTGACGCCCCTCTACGGTGCGTCACGACATTACCAGTCACAATCACCAGCATCACCGTGGTGATCACCGCGACGCAGGGACATACAGTGTACGTTGTGATGTCGCCTACCTTTGTGTGACTGTTGATGACTAATAAACTCGAAAAGGTAGGAAAGTAGGCGAGAGAATTCTGGGATTCCTGTCGCAAAACGAGCTACTTAAATACATGAATCGATACGCTTGCGCGTCGCGCTGACGCGGCCTACTCCTATTCTTACAGGGGCACATCTGAGACAAAAGACAGAGGAACATCTCAGAATACCGATATTATCCAGGCTTGCGCATTGTCTGAATAATATCTGCGAGTCACAGGTTGACGGATGAGTCATGTGTTCACAACATCACCCCGTTGTCAGTCTCTTGTGACTCCTGTCACAATCAGGAAACGAAAAATCGAGAAAGGAAAACGGGGACCGTAACATAAAAATACAATCATCAAAAACAATCTGGACGCGGAGTGGCGAAGTATTTTCATCGAAGGCTGGAAGATCCCGGAACATTTTTTTGTTGTTTTTGTCTTCGCATCGCTGCCATGTCCTTCTTCTGCAGATCAGAGCTTGCGAACCACAAGGCATTTTGAGAACGAGAAGACAGAAAATATCGCTGGAGTCTGGCACCATTGTACAGATTCTTGAGAATGTAACCATGTCGCGTCTGCAGTTGGTACATATTTTTATCAGTAACGTCTCAAATGATGAAAGGACCATCCCAGCGCGGGTGGAGCTTCGTACCGGCTTCATGCCATCTCTTCACCATATCTCCAATACCAAGCCCTTTTTCGCGGTACTGGTCCTCTCGCTGAGACACTTCTTTTTCCAGTCGGGCTTCTGCGCGATCGTCGGCTTCTCGACGGAACCAAGCCAGATCTTGAACATGTTCCAGCCGTCGCTGCTGGATGCGCCCAATTTCTTGGTCCGTCGGATTACGTTGGAAAATCTCAAAGATCCTTTCGCTCGGTAAGCGTGCTTCTCTTCCATATGTTAGAAAGAAAGGTGACACACCCGTAGATGAGCTGGTGTGTGCCCGATGAGCGAGCAGGGTGTCGGGGAGCAGTTCATCCCACTGGTTTTGTCTCTGAGGGGCAGTCATCTTCGCTAACATCTGTGTCAGGATGTCGTTAAACTTTTCGAGCCTTCCATTGGTCTGAGGATGATAGGGCGAGGTGCGCAGGTGTTGGATCTCAAGCCGATGAAGCATGTTCTGCATGTCATAAGATAAGAACTCTCCTCCGTTGTTGGTGAGGACGCTCATTGGTTTCCCGTAGGTGTAGACGATGTAGCGGAGCATGTCGACGACAGCGTTGCTCGATCGCTGAGGCAGAGCTTGGGCAATAGTCCAGTCAGTCCCCAAGTCTATCGCCGTGAGCAAGTACCGATTGCCTTTCAATGTCTTCGGGAGAGGACCCACAAAGTCAAAGGCCCATGCGTCGCCAGCATCAACTCTTGGGATGGGGTGGAGAGGTTGCAGAGATGTGGGTTCATGGTGAGTGAACTGGCAATGTTCACAGGTCTTCAGCGTACGCTCAATGATTTCTTGTGCGTATGGGATGTTCACTCGGGTCCGGAGTGTGGCCAGGATAGCCTTTACTCCCAAGTGTCCTAGCTCCTGATGGATCGTTTGTACCATCTCTTCGGCCATGTCTTGTGTCATTGGGACTTCCACTACAACTTTTTCTCCCCACCGATTCGGGATCGTCTTGCACAGAACGTCGCCGTTCAAGAGGTACGATCCATTGCCTACTACTGACGGTTCCTCGCCTTGTTGCAGGTGCCTCTTGTACTCCGCGAACGTCTGGAAGATGGCACTGCGATCTTTTACGACATCTTCAAACGGGTTCAGCGGGGCAGCAAAGAGTGGGACGAGGGTCTCGGAATCTGGTACGTCCTGATGTCCCTTCCTTCGCGACAAGGCGTCGGCTACGAGCTGATGTCTTCCTGGCCTGTAGATGATTTCAACATCGAAATGAGTGATGTCATCCACAAAGCGTGCAAGTCGACGACCAAGGTTCTTCTGTGTTAGGAAATATTTAAGGGATTCATGATCAGTGTGTACAAGGATTGGGGATCCCTCGACGTAACCTCTCCATTTGTGTAACGCGTATACGATCGCGAGCATTTCTCTCTCTTGCGCAGAATACCTTTGTTCGGTGGGTGTCATGCGCCGCGATTCGAAGGCGATAGGCCGTAAGTCTTTTTCTTTAAATTTGAAACAGTCTTTTTGCTCACCAGCCTCTTTCCCCTTCGTTAAATCAGCAGACGGGTTGCAAGTCTGCTGAAGTACGGCGCCCAGACAGTCTCCAGAAGCGTTGGTGTCTATTATGAATAGCCGCCAAGGTGTGGGGTGGATGAGCAAGTCGGCTGAGGTTAGTGCGTTCTTTAATCGCTTCATGGCCGACTCACAATCATTGTTCCACTGGATAGGTGTTCCTCGGCGCGGACTTCCTTCCAACAGTTTGTACATTGGACTGGCGGTCTTTGCAAACTCTTGTATGAACCGACGATAGTAACCGGCGACATTCAAGAAGCCTCGTACCTCGGAGATCGTCATACAGGATGGCCACTTCAAAATCGCGTCGACCTTTTCAGGATTCGTCCGAAGACCTTCCCCAGACGCTATGTGACCTAGGTAAAGTATAAAGGGACGACCCCACGTACATTTCTTTTCATTCAGGATGAGGCCATGCTTATCAAGCGCACGCACGACGTCCAGGACGTTTTGTACATGCTTGTCCTCTTTTGAAGAGAAGACGATCACATCGTCCAAGTAGACCATAGTGCAGCGATCAATAAAGGTGCGTAGGATCTTGTTCATCATGCACTGAAAGGTGGCGGGGGCGTTCGTGAGCCCAAAGGGCATTACACGAAACTGGAAATGGCCATATTGGCAGGTAAACGCTGTTTTCTCTTTTGCATCATCGGCTAATCGTACCTGCCAGTACCCGCTGCAAAGGTCCAAGCATGTGAAGTGCTTTGCTCCTGCAAGGTTTCGATAACATTCGTCTATCTGCGGCAACGGATAGGCGTTCGATTTGGTAAGTTTATTGAGGGCGCGATAGTCAATGCAGATGCGCAACGTACCATCCTTCTTTGGGACTGGGAGGAGGGGTGACGACCAGGGCGACTCAGAAGGTTCGATTACCCCCTCATTGAGGCCTTCGTTGATGAAGCTCTTGATAGATTCATGCTCGACAGGTGTAAGAGGATGTCCGTAGCGTCTCAATGGCTTCGTGTCCCCGACGTCAATTTGGTGTACCCATTTCCGAAGGGGCAGAAAGCCCACCTTGTCCCTGAAAGCACCAGGTATGGCCTCCTTGACGAGGCATTTCAGGCGCTCACCAAACTTCTCTTTAGTGATTTCAATACTCCCATTGTTGGTGACCGTCGAGTCGTTGTCCCGCACAACCGCGTTTTCTGACGTATGATGTAGGAACGCGGGAGGACGAGGTCCTTGATGCGGGAGCCGAAGGCGCCAGGTGATCTTTGTTAGCAAGTTCGACGCCTTTTGCCTTTCCTGAGAGAGGAGTGGCTTGATGAGGATGCGGGTACGTTTGTCCGGATGGGTAAGTTCGTATGCGTCGTCATCCCATCGCGGGACGGCGTCATGTCTTTTAAGCCAGGTACGTCCCAAGAGTAAGTCATAGCGGAACTGAGATGCGTCATCCAGGATGTAAGCATAGCACTTAGAGATCAAGCCTCCGATCCTGAGCGAGAATGACGCAAAGGCAGTAGTCGTCGTCCATCCAGCACCGACAATCTCCCGGGTAGTGATCAGGAAGATCTGGGCTCGAGCTGTGCTCGCCTTCTGTGCGGTGAGATAATTCGACTCTGCTCCCGTGTCGAGTATTGTGTTAACCGAGATGAAGGCGGGTACGGTGGTCGACAAATTGGACTTTGGAGGGCCAATTTCCACTGCGTAGATGGGTAAGCCGGGATGCGCAACATTGTAGACCTCCAAGGGGCTCTCTTTGGTCCCTTTCAAGATGTCGCTGGGAGGAGAACTCATGTCGTGCATTGGCGAGGGGAGCTCAGGGAATACAGGGGAGACGGGTCGCCAATCCGTTTCTGAAGACGAATCGTCGAGAAACAAAGGTGAGATGGGTCGCCCTTCTTCTTCCTCAGAGGCAGCTTTGAAAAATCTGTTAGATGTGGGTCGCAGCTTCCTCTTCCGAGTCACCCCAGAAGGATTCACTACATCCTTGCTAGGCAAACCAGGATCCTCGGGAGACATGAAACGAACGGGTGGCCACTGCTCGCTCCAGTCCACTTCAGCTCCCTCGCATTGGCTGTAGACCACTCTGGCTAAGTCTTCTTCATCCGCCTCGGTGAGTGGTCCGCATTTATCTTCCATCATGTTAGCCTCAGTAACAAGATACTGCAGTTCCAAATCCGGCTTGTCGGGGTCGTATGTTGCGTTTGTGCCCGAGATGCCCGAGGAATTCCTTGAAGAGGACGATGTCCGCGCGTTTGGGTCTATGACTCAGGAGCATTACGATGCTTGGAGGCACATCGAGGCGAGTTTCCCATCGACTTAGAGGAATGAGAGCTGGCCGTCACGTGACCTGGCACGTAACCCGCCTAGAGCTGGTCCAGAAGGGTCCGGATGAGCTTGCGCCCGGATCAGAGTGTGATACGTGACTGATGTGACTGCTGACTTGTATGGCTTGTGATTGGACTGTGATATTAGGGTTTGCGGCTGTGTATTAGGGTTGCTGGGCTTGAAAGCTCCAGCCCTAGTAGTATAAGTAGAGGGGTGTTCACGTATGAACCCCTTAGCTTTGATATCTTGAGGAATACCTTCCCTTCCCTGCGCCTTAGCTCCTTGTCCTGTGTGCATAACTCTTCGTCGTCATCAGCTCCCTGCTATAAGTCGTGCACGCCGCCGACTTCTCCTTCATCATACTCGACTTCGTCATCATCGTCTTTTGCCTTGCTTACCTTGGTCACGCTTTGCATATCGCCCTAGCTGTCGCCTACGGGATACTGAAGACCTTCGACACGTACCCTCAGCAAACCGGTTCCAAATCCAAGTCGGATTGATATGTCCAGAAGGAACGTAACACGTAGCTCTCCGGTACATACTCCTCGGATGCGTAGTGCTCGGGCGGATACTGCAATTCAGGTTTGGGCTTCTCGGCTTCTACTTCTTCAGACTGATACTCTTCCATTGCAGGCTCTTCAACTTCCTCGAAAAGATGCAAGGGCTTCGTCGTCCTGAAGCGTCCAGCCACAACTCGCTTCTCCGCTCCGTTTGCAGGGCGTCGAGGGGGCTTTCGACAGTCTCGCACGAAGTGCCCGGATTCATTGCAATTATAGCAACGAGCCGAGGTGGGTGGTTTGCGCGGGTCCCGACTCATGTTCATTGCGTCTAGGTCCATGGGCTCGGGATGAGTCGTTAAAGCTGAAGAGGTTAGGTAAGGCATAGTGGTCGAGGCTGGGCGTGTCAAGGATGACGACAGGGCACGATACTTCTTGAAGGGTTTCAGGGATCCCGTATGGGTCACCGGCGTTCCCTGAGCTAGCCTGTTAAGACTGTCCCACTGTCTAGCAGCTGAGTAATAGATTGCCATGTCTTCCTCAGTGCGCGCCATAAGCTGAAGTGATAGATCCTTCGGGAGCTTCAGGGTGAAGCGGTATTTACAATCATTGAAAGTCATCTTGGGGCCAGGAATCTGGGCCTCGATGTCCTCAAAATGGCAAGTGTATTCAGAAACGCCTCCACAGCAACTCAGATTCTCAAGACGAGACCTAAGCTCGTTAGCGTGAGCGGGGTGAGCCCAGTGATTCATCATCATGCTCTTTAAGTCATCCCAGACCGGAATGCATCCGCCGCTCGAAATCCTTCGGGCATGATACCAAGTAAGCGCTTTGTCTCAAAAGACTTGTGTAGCATATTGAGTCCAGCGTTCCTTCGGAACCTTGCCGGTCTCAAGGGCGTCTTCTGCCAAGACCAACCAGGCAGCAACATTCTCCATAGCCTTCCCAGAGAAGGGTTGGACCACTAATCGAGTAAAATTCTCCTTAGGTGACGAGGATCGCGGTTGAGCCGTAGGGGCAGCAATGGTAAGGTGGGTGTGGGTGAACGCAGTTTCTATTGCCCTCTGAAACTGCTGAGACGTGACTACATTACTCCTCACGGCCTGAATCTCCTGTTCGAACTTGTGAAAAACCATTTGTATTGCGTGAAAAACATCGGGGTTGAGTCCTTGTTGCAGGACCTCGAACGGGGTCATCCCCACTCCCTGTCCTGTCGGGGCTTCAGCGTCGGGGTCCATTTACTATGTCGGCACACTAGTACCGCAGGCCTACTAGATGGGTTGCGCAACCTAAAATACTGTCGCAACACTCTCAGAGTGTGAATCCCACTGACCAAATAAGGTCAGGGCGGCGCTATTACAGCGAAATGGAGTTATACCTGATAAGCTTGATACGCTTGTCCGACGTGTTTCCTATTCCGTATAACGATAACGACTGTGACTTGACTTCTTCGTGTGAGCCAGGGTTAGGGTAGCCCCTCACTTGATCAAGTGTGATGTCGCCTACCTTTGTGTGACTGTTGATGACTAATAAACTCGAAAAGGTAGGAAAGTAGGCGAGAGAATTCTGGGATTCCTGTTGCAAAACGAGCTACTTAAATACATGAATCGATACGCTTGTGCGTCGCGCTGACGCGGCCTACTCCTATTCTTACAGGGGCACATCTGAGACAAAAGACAGAGGAACATCTCGGAATACCAATATTATCCAGGCTTGCACGTCGTCTGAATAATATCCGCGAGTCACAGGTTGACGGATGAGTCATGTGTTCACAACAACGTCCGGTCCGCGCGTGGGCCTGGTGACGCCGCTGGTGATGGGCTGGTGACGCCCTGGTCACGTCACTCCCGAAATATACGTGCCCCCAAGCCTCCGGATGACTCATAGTGTCCTTAGTGTGCTTCGGACGTTTCGCGCGTTTCGTTTGTTTCGCATGTTTCGTATGTTTCGAACGCTTTCCGCTTTCGGTCGTGAGCATCCTTAGGGCACTTTGTATGTTTCGCACATTTTCCTTTTTCGTCCTTAGGGTGCTTTGCGCATTTTGCACATTTCGACTTTTCCCCGGTTCCCCAGGGTGCCCCACCTCTGCGCGGCCTTAGTGGCTCAAGCACGATGCGCCGCCGGCCATGGCGGCCACCCCTGCAAAATTTCGTGTCGCGCGGAAGCGTGCGCGACCGTTTGCGATTACCCACGACCACCCAAACCACAGGGCTCCATGCGACCCACTGTCCCCATTCCCGACCCCGCTGCATCTGAGACAGAGACTCGACCGCGACCGCCACGGACCTACCTACGACACCTCGCGCCCCGCGAGGGCCTGCGCGCTCACTCGCGTCGCTTCACACTCCCGAATCCCGTGCATCTTAGTATTTTTGGGCCACTTTGAGCATTTCAGACAGATTTTGACTCTTCTTAGACCTTTTTACCATAGCGTTTTTAGGCCAACTTCGAACATTTTGGTCTCATGTGGACCCCCTATCCAAAACGTTTGCACGCCATACCCGTGTACTCCACCCAGCGGACGGCGTCACCACAAATATATTTGATGCCCCTCTACGGTGCGTCACGACATTACCGGTCACGATCACCGGCGTCACCGTGGTGATCACCGCGACGCAGGGACATATTCCAACAACCAGCTCGTTTTCCCCTAAAAAGGAGCACCGGCACGCTGGAGGAGCTCGATAGACACCTGCGCACGTTAATGTATTCCGTTTGTTTTCGGGAGCCGAAAAATGACGCGTCGCATCACAGGCTGGACAACGAAATTCTTTCCGATAACGTGCGTGCCTTGGATTTTGTGTTGGGCTACAGGCAAACCATGGTGGAATGCCGAAGCTGCTCACCTAATCGAGACGCTACACTGGGTTCCCTCTGCGCAACTGGTGGGCGCGGACTTGAGTGGTGACATTTTCTCCTTCGTGCCACTGCGCTGACTGACCGATATGTCGGATACGGTGGTCAACTTCCAGGGCCTCACCGTGGATCCGGTGTCGTAGAACCAGGCAGCGGTCATCTCAAATCCACAGAACCACGTCTTTGTGCTGAAGAACTCGGGCTTCGTCACGTATGGCGTCACCGGTAGCTACGATGTGCTCGCAATCGTCGACCAGAGGCATTTCCGACATGCGATCAAGGACCGTGTCACCAGCGCCATTCTCGGACGCAGCTTCGAGGTCCGCATGACTTCCGCCACAGGCCTTCGCAAATTCGTCAACCAGGGACTATGTCGTTGGGTCATTGTAAGTTTGCTAGATAGCCCCTGCGGGCGTGGCTTATCGCATTTCAACTTGGACATCCCAGCGAATAATTGCGCGATTCTGCGGTCCGGCGACGATCTCGAGCTCCTCCCTGCCGGACAGCACTGTATCTCCCATCCGAATATCATGTTGCGCAGGCTCTACACCATTGGCGAGAATTAATTCGAGATGCCGACGACGGATATATGCATACTACCAGTTCATCCAAGGTGGTTGATTTTGATTGCGAACTTTGTTTCGCGTGCAGATGTACCCGCGACCAAGTTCCCATGAGCTTGACGTTGTACCTCAAGCTGGAGCTCGAGGAACCTTTTCAAGCTCGCCGTGCACGGGTACGAGACGCCCTACGATGTGCACCGGGACAAGACCTAGTCCATATTGACCCAGATTGTCACACATTGTACGCATACTTCCTTCTCAGTGCCAAACCGAGCAAAAGGCCTCTGACCGTCTTTTGTACTAGTCGACTACAGCTCGATGGTCAAGCAGCACCCGATTGGCGGTGACAGCGTCGAGAACTCAGAGAGCTCCTCGGAGTTCCTCTCCGCGCTGCGAACCCACGCCACGGACGACCTGCACACCGCCGCGCTCGAGTATGACACCATCCCTCAAGGCCTCTCCGCCATCCACAGGTAGTTCAAGGGCCAGTGATACCCCTCTTTACGTGAAGACAACATGTGCTGATAGTTGTTCACAGGCGAGATCGCCAGCACGATGGGTAAGCTGACCAAGTGCGCTCTGGAAGCCCAGGTCTCGGCGGCTGTATGTCCCGCCCTCGGACAGTGCACGTGAACTCGACCCTGATCGCCCCACAGAACGTCGATCACGAGAACAGCAACAAGGCGAAGCAGGAAGAAGGCGTCCTCTCCGTCGCCCGCATCAAAGCGCAAGCCTGCACCGTACGTCACTCCTCTCATCGCCCCACCCCATCCCTAACTAACTGTTTATCTCTGCCGAGGCAGACGCAGACGCATACTCGACCGTCGCGGAGCGCACGCGACGGAGTTCGCAGTGGAGGCGGTGGCGATTCGTATCAAGGCGCGTGCGGACGCGGAGGTCGCAGATGAGTTTGCGCAGGAGACGAGCCGCCACAGGCAGGAGATTGAGCGCATCGCCGCGTTTGGGCATAAGGCTGTGTTCGTACCGACTGAGGTCATGGACGTTGTGCTTGCCGGGATGGTGGCTGGCGTCGGGGTGGACCTAAGGACATGAACGAGCCCCAACTGCTCATTATGCGTCCCTTGTTTTGCTCTACTTTCTCGTTTTGCCATCGGACGTTGCTACGCTATACCCACTGATTCGGTGATTCAACACGTGTACCATTACGTAGCCCCCTACGTAACATGTAACTTTAGCCTTCCTCTACTATCAGCGACAACTGCGCTTGAGAATCGATCTCATTTCCGCGTTCTCCGTTGGTGTTGGGGGGGCAAGAATCGCTTTTGAAGGCGACCAAGAACTTGACGATAGAGCAGGAACCGAGTCGACTTGTGGAGGGATGAGGTCTCGAATGCGTGTAAAAAGTGGGTAGAGTAGCAAGGTCCCGATCAACGACACCTAGTGACGCAACATTCGAGGGATGAAGAAGAGCGATGGCATGGGACAGCGACAGCGCGATTCCGCAATAATGTGAGTCATGTGACATTTCGATAGAAACGACCGAAGATGAGAAATTCACTAATCGCGCTATAGTGTTTTATTTGCAGGAGTCAGAGTCTCTGTTAATACGGTATATTCACTCACTATTTTGGTACAGACTACATGAGGGTGTTATTTTAGTAGTGGGGACGAACATGGATCAAGAATACGACGAAGCAAATATCTGCAGCGCATTTTTGGAAACTCCCGAATTGCACCGGTGTGAACTCTCGGGTTCGAGTCGATCCGAGTCGTCAAAAGTTCGGTCCGAGTTAGAGTCCACAGCGGTGAGGATTCTAACTCGCGGCAACACTAGAATTTGTCCTCTCACCTTGCTCGCGAGTTGTTGGGAATGAGCCAAACCGCATTGGGTAAGCTTGATGGGTATATCTACGGCAGTTGCTCATCTCCCACGCGACACGCGTAACCCTGGCGTTTCCTGGTCCGTGACTGACAGTCGAACAGCGACTGTTCGCGTGGTATCCTTGGGTTTGACGCTTCCGAGCCGCGGCCAGGGACATTTGAGTGAATGTCAACTGAATAACAACGTTGCGAGCGGTCAAATATTACAGTAAGGTTGCAAATAAAAAAAGAATACCTTTTGGATTTCGGTCTTAGAATCGGGGCCTGTCTAGCCGGGAGGGAGCAAGCTCGCGTCGACAGTTGACCCTACTTCACTGGAGGTGTCGTCCTCAGCCAACCCAGCGATAGGGGTGCGCGGCATAGCCATCAACCCTAAAAAAGACAGCAAGCCTCAGCACAACAACGAACTAGCGCTGAAAAAAAGGAAACGAACAAGTACGCGCAGACTCGATGATCCCGAACGGTTTGACGAGGGCAAGGAACGCCTCGACGCGCGACGTCTTCCCCGTCATCTCGACGATCACGCTACGGTCGCTCACGTCCACCAACCTCGCGCCAAACTGGTTCGCGAGCGTGTGCAGCGAGTGCAGATGCTGATGCCGCCGGCGCAGCGCCTCGCTCGGCGTGAGCGCCTTCCCGCCCTCCTCTCCCTCCGACGCCGGCTGCTGCTGCTGCGGCGGGCGCGTGGACTCCTCAAAGTGGCGCGCGAGGACCATCTCGCGCTCGAGCTTGGTCTGCTCGGCGTGCGCCCGGTGCGCCGCGCGCGGCTCGTGCGACGGCCCGCCTTCGAGCTGGTCCTCGAGGTACTCGGGCTCGAGGATGGATACTTTGACGAGGAGCAGCTCGCGCGAGATCGTGCGCGTCTCGGTGTAGTCCAGTACGGCCCACACCGGCACCTGTGCAGGGGTTTGTGAGGGAGGGATGACGATGGAGGGGAAACGCACGAGGTCCTCGAGCTGTCGGCGTGCTTGCTCGACGACGCCGTCTTGCCCGCTGATGACGATGCACATGCGACTCAGGTCACGTAAGTTATCTCGGTTCGGCATACGACGAGCGAGTCGATGTTGAATCCGCGGCCTGCAAGAATCCCAGATACGCGCGATAGTACACCAGGCTCGTTCTGGACGAGACAGTGGAGCACATGCCTGAGGGACACGTTTCGTCAGCCCCAAGCAACGAAAAAATAAATAGTAGACGTGGCCGTATCGAAACAAAATGGAAATGAAAACGAGAAAATTTACTTTTTGTATGGCTGTAGGCTCGGTGGAGGCGTGTTGTAGAGGATGTTCGTCACGGCCTCTTCTGCGGACCGTGACCGCGGTAGGTCCATCTTCGGGAGGGGCGGAGGCCTGACCTTGTGGGATGTCTTGTAGTCGAGCGCGGACGTCGAGTCGTCGATCGGAGGAGGGGAGTTCCATCGGATACAGTAGGATGCGCACCGTCGAGGACAGCCCCCGCATCGTGGAGAAAGCTCTTGAGACTACGCGAGCACGAGCAGCGAGCATTTTTGTAAGGCTGTCCCTGGAATTGTCGGGTTGCGACTGACGCGCTTACAGATTACGGTAAGTAAGGCCGGGCGACCGTCACGCGATGCATCAGGTGACGTGGTGTTAATGCGGATAGCGGCATCGTGATAAGAGTACCCCAACACTCCGACTATACTGTACGACTCTAAACACGAAACAAGCATCCAGTATGGCGACTGCCCAAGACCGACAAATTTTCTCGAATTCGTGAGTAAAACAATGGCCATTACCCGTGACTAGATAGTGACCCAGTGCTCCAGCCCGGGTCCCTCAGCGTCGCAAAATACACGTGTTCCGGTACTCGTTCAAGGACCGTCCTTACACAGCCCTCCAGATGCCGAATCGCAGGGAGGCTCATCCCAGCTTCGTGTTGAGGTGACTGGTATGTACTTGAATCCTGACCCGTCGATTCCCCGATAACCATTTTAATTTCTTTTTCAGTCCTCCGGGCAGACAATCTTCCCAAACTCAAGAACCTTTTGGGTCTAAAGTTCTTTGTTACTGTCGCCAATCAGGCGACAGAAAAGACGACACCAAGTGTTCCAGCTAAGAGGCAGACGGCGAGGTGGGGCGAGAGCCTTGGTGCCTTGTAAGCCATCGCTTTTTAGTCCTCTTCTTCGGCTGAGAGATCTGTTCAGTATTCTACAACCGTCCACACCTCTTATACTACGCCTTTATGCGAAACGGAGGGCACGTCAAGACACCCTCATTGGAACGCATGAGATGATACCCGTCGAATCCCAAATCGGTTCGCTTCTTATTAAACCTCACTTTTTCCGCCCGCTAACATCTTGGGTGATAGATACTCCTTTTGTCCTCACTAATCGCGACAGACAGGCTGGACAGTCGATCCCGCTAGTCACGCTCTATTTGACAGTCGTTGTGTCACCGGACACAACTTCCTATCCGATCTTGCCCACCGACGCCCCCGATTTCCAATCGACCGAAATGAATGACTCGCCTTCTGGAGAAGCTGAGAAGCCGTCTGTGCCCCAGGATTCCATTCGATCCACCGTCGCCACCGGCTCTGAAACATACTCACCTGCCGAGAATGCTCTCCATGGCGCCGGCGAGGCTTTGGTGACAATTAATCTCTCGAATACATGGGAAGGAGCACTTGAAAGGATCAAGTGGGTGATGGATACTGTGAGCCCAGTTGCAGAAGTGCGTCGCGATCTCCTTGCTGCCAATCCTTGACCGAGCCGAATTTCGTCCTCAGCTCCATCCGTATGCAAAGATGGCATATGGTCTGCTCTTCGCGATCCCCAAGGTGAGCTCTTCGCTCCATTGTTGGGTTGAAACACAATGTTCATTTGTACGCTAGACCCTCCTGGAACAGTTTCAACGCGACGACAACATCCGAACCTTACTTGCCGCTGTGCACGATTCCTTTGATTTCGCAAACCAGGAGGACCGTCTCAAGGCTATCGGCCGTGATTCCAAGCAGGCACGAATCCTTACGCTCATGTTGCAACATGTCTGTAATTGCTGCGACTTTATCCGATCATACGCGAAGGATTCGCAATTTTGTACGTAATCTTTACCCATTTCAGTGGCCGACGTAAACATGCGGTTTTATAGGGAAGCGAATATTGAAGAATACTGGTAGCCAAGTCGACAAAAAAATCGAGGATTTCTGTGCTACCCTTCTCGAACACCGAAGGGCCTTCTTGGATGAAGCCACAATCACCACAGAGATAACCGCACTACAAATTTTGGACGATGTGGGAATAATCTCGGCCAGCGTGGGCAGGATTTCAAGTCAGCTCGACGGCATGGCTACCCGGCTGAAGTGGGTGTCTAGCCAAGTCTCAGACGCCGGTACGTAGTACTGATACCTTGAGGGTTCTCAATCTGACAATCGTTATAGAACTGGATAGAAAAATCGGAGAAATCCCATATGGAACAGGTTCACGATTCATGCCCGACAAGGGCTGTCTTACGGGAACTCGCACAGCGTTCCTGGACTTCATTGACAATTGGGTGAACGATCCCGCTTCCGAGCGTTGTCTCGTTCTTTTCGGGCAAGCGGGCACGGGAAAGTCGTCGATTGCGCATGAGATCGCGCGTCGCTTCGACAAAATCCATCGTCTTACGTCATCTTTTATCTTTTTGCGGAAGGAGCAATCCAAACGGGAGGCTTATCACCTCTTCACGACTCTTGCTCGCGATCTGTCCGATCGCTATCCCTCGTTTAAGGCCGCACTTGGAAGCGTCGTGAAGGACAACTCCTCTCTTCGAGTCGGTACACGTGACTACGCTACCCTGTTTCAATCCCTTATCCTAGAACCGCTCAAGGACCTACACATCGTCGGTCCTATACTTGTTGTAATCGACGCCCTGGATGAGAGTGGGGACGCAACTGGTAGAACGGGGTTACACACGTTTCTCGCTAAAAACCTCATCGGACTCCCATCGAACTTCCGTGTGCTCATTACCTCGCGGCCCGAGGACGGCATCGAGTCGGCACTAGTTGGGGCGCCATCAGTCAGGATCAAGCGCATGAACGATTCTGAGCTGGCCGCCAAAATGCGTGACGATATTTCCGCGTTTCTTCGGGATAGGCTCCCCTCGGAGGAGTTCAGAAATTACGGCAACGATCTGACGACAAAGGCGGAGGGATTGTTTCAGTGGGCAGCGGTTGCCAGTCAAATCATCCTAGATCCTCCCGGGCACTTTGGTTTTAACAGGAAAAAGGTTATAAGCCATCTTTTGATACCTAGTGCAAAGCGCAAGGCAAATCGCGATGGACAAGGCCCTTTGGATGAACTATACAAGGAAGTGCTCGAAGGATACTTCACAGACCTACAAGCACGGCTCCTATTTCGCACCGTCGTGGGACAGCTCGTCACTGCAATTGAACCCCTCAGTATCCGCTCCCTGACCACTCTGCGACGACACGCCGACAACAACGACGACGATAGTAATGCGGTTGTGATATTGCTCCGTCGTCTTGGCTCGTTGTTGAGTAATGTCAATTCGTCCGATGAAACTCTTCCCATCATTCCTCTCCATGCGTCATTCCGCGATTTTCTCACCAATAAAGAGAAGAGCGGTGATTTTTGGGTCGACCTTCATGACGCTCACCATCAGTTGGCGCATTCCTGTCTCGGTCTATTGCTCAAAGATCTCAAATTCAACATCTGCAATCTCAAAACATCGTATCTCGCAAACAAGGATGTCACAGACCTTAGCTCTCGCATTGATGAACGCATCCCACCTGCTCTGTTGTATGCCTGTCGTTCCTGGGACGATCATATAGAACATATTGGTTTCGAAAGCGATCTGTTCGGAAAACTTCGAAGTTTCTTCGAGAAGAAACTTCTATTTTGGTTGGAGGCCCTCAGCTTGACAGGCGATCTGGGTCTTGCTTCGGCAGCATGCTCAGTTATGAACACGTGGTTAGCTTCTAGTCAAGCCAGTAAACAAGGTGTAAGTACAGTTGTTGGTCCGATGAGGAAGGTGAACAACTGATTATGGGGATCGCAACAGGTTTCTCAGACAGAACTAGAGAAATTGAGGTCGTTGGTCAACGATTCGTCTGTATTTATACGGCATTTCGGGATGGCCATGGCAAAGAGTGCTCCACATGTCTATCTTTCTGCTCTACCATTTGCGCCGTCTCGTTCTCTAGTCTTTGCTCTTTATTCAAGCTCATTTCCTCGAATATTATGGGTGAGACGTGGGCGATTTTCTCATTGGCCATCATCGGAGATGGTGATTCGAAACGTTGGGGATACAGTCATTTCCACTGCAATCTCACCGGATGGCCAGCGCATCGTCTCAGGCTCGGATGATGGAACAATTCTTGTGTGGAACGCCACCACGGGAGAGACAGAGGCGGGTCCATTTACTGGTCACACGGATTCAGTCTTTTCTCTAGGATTCTCGCCAGATGGCCAGCGAATCGTCTCATGCTCCGGCGATGGAACAATTCGTGTGTGGAACGCCACCACGGGAGAGACAGAGGCGGGCCCATTTACTAGTCACACGGATTCGGTCTTGTCTGTGGCATTCTCGCCAGATGGCCTCCGGATCGTCTCAGGCTCGCGCGATCGAACAATTCGTGTGTGGAATGCCACCACGGGAGAGACAGAGGCGGGCCCGTTTACTGGTCATACGCAGTTGGTCCTGTCTGTGGGATTCTCGCCCGATGGCCAACGCATCGTCTCAGGCTCTTCCGATCGAACAATTCGTGTGTGGAATGCCAACACGGGAGAGACAGAGGCGGGCCCGTTTACTGGTCACACACATTGGGTCTGGTCTGTGGGATTCTCACCAGATGGCCGCCGCATCGTCTCAGGCTCGAACGATGGAACAGTTCGTGTGTGGAACGCCACCACGGGAGAGACAGAGGCGGGCCCGTTTACTGGTCACACGGAGTCGGTCCTGTCTGTGGGATTTTCGCCAGACGGCCAGCGCGTCGTCTCAGGCTCTTTGGATCGAACAATTCGTGTGTGGAACGCCACCACGGGAGAGACGGAGGCGGGCCCGTTTACTGGCCACACGCAAATGATCTGGTCTGTGGGGTTCTCGCCAGATGGCCAGCGCGTCGTCTCAGGCTCGAATGATCGAACAATTCGTGTGTGGAACGCCACCACGGGAGAGACAGGGACGGGTCCGTTTACTGGTCACACGCATTGGGTCAAGTCCGTGGGATTCTCGCCAGATGGCCAACGCATCGTCTCATGCTCTTTCGATGGAATAATTCGTGTGTGGAACGCCACCACGGGAGAGACAGAGGCGGTCCCGTTTACTGGTCATACAGATTCAGTCGTGGCTGTAGAATTCTCGCCTGATGGCCAGCGGATCGTCTCAGGCTCTTACGATGGAACAATTCGTGTGTGGAATGCCAACACGGGAGAGACAGAGGTGGGCCCATTTACTGGTCACACGTCTTCGATCTGGTCTGTGGGATTCTCGCCCGATGGCCAGCGGATCGTCTCAGGCTCGCACGATGGAACAATTCGTGTGTGGAACGCCAGCACGGGAGAGACAGAGGCGGGCCCGTTTACTGGTCACACGGATTTGGTCTCGTCTGTGGGATTCTCGCCCGATGGCCAGCGGATCGTTTCAAGCTCGCACGATTGTACAATTCGTGTGTGGGATGCCACCACGGGAGAGATAGAGGCGGGCCCATTTACTGGCCACACGGATTCGGTCTGGGCCGTGGGATTCTCACCAGATGGCCAGCGCGTCGTCTCAGGCTCTTCCGACGAAACAATTCGTGTGTGGAACGCCACCACGGGAGAGGCAGAGGCGGATTCATTTGCTGGTCACACGGATTGGGTCAGGTCTGTGGGATTCTCGCCCGATGGCCAGCGGATCGTCTCAGGCTCGGACGATCGAACAATTCGTGTGTGGAACACGACCACGGGAGAGACAGAGGCAGGCCCGTTTACTGGCCACACGGGTTCGGTCTGGGCCGTGGGATTCTCGCCAGATGGCCAGCGGATCGTCTCAGGCTCGGAGGATCGAACAATTCGCGTGTGGAACGCTACGACAGGAAACGCGGAAACTACAAGCCATATTGACTTCACTGACCACTCCGTGATCAACGAGGAAGGATGGATATGTGGTAGTGGAGGTGAACTCCTCATGTGGATCCCGCAAACGCATAGGGCAAATCTTCATCGCCCGAGTAATATCTGGGTTGCCGGCGAATATGAAACCCGCCTCGATCTTTCGACTTTCGTACATGGGCAGAGTTGGACGACTTGTATTGACATTTAGATAGAACCGCTACAGTAATCCGTAGATTTTCTTTACGCGGCCCGAATTTCTGAGGTGTAACATGACGTGCTTCAAGTTGATAATATTGGCTCACTGAGGCGGACACGCTAACAACTCGGTCAGCCATAGGCGTGGTGCCGACGCTTTGCCACCACGTAGCGTGAGTTTGTCGAGCGATAAAATCCACTGACACACACAATAGCCAGAAAAGGTGACTGGTTCATTGCGACGCCAACGGCCGTCTCCCATCGCCTGTTATATGAACCGAATGACAAAAAACATGACCAAAAACGCGATCGCGACTACGACGCTCGATATCGTCACAAACGTTGCCCCGAGTGCTTTCCCGCGGCGATCCCGCAGCCGCACGCGTTCCCGCTTCATCACGTCCAGGTTCGCACCCCACTCCCCGGCAACGCGCCATAGTCCGCCACCAGCGTGCCAAAGAAGTGCTCCGCGTTCCGCCGCAGCTGGCCTGTCATTTGTGCTAGTTGCACGCCATGCTGTTCCACAGCAACGCAGATGCAAATACCGCGTCGCCCCCCGTGTTGCGCGCGCTGGTTGTAGACCGCGTCCTATCCGGCGGCAGAAAGGCGTCGGACTCATCGGCCGAGCCAAGGAGCAGGTCCACGTCCACCGCAGCTGCAGCTACGGAGGTCTCCGCATCCTCAGTGGTGAGAAGACCCGACGTAACATGTAAAGGTGGTGCAAGGTGTTGGACCGTTGGCAGATCGAGTGTCTGCGCCAATAGGGTCTTGGGTCTGAGTACCTCTCGAGGACTGGCATATCAGGGAAGAAGCTATGAGATTTTCAAGTCTTCGAGCGCATGGACGTACATTGAGATGATACGGAGCCCACGACTGTCGCCTCCGTAGTACTGTAAGATGATTCCATCGCCCATAATTTGTACGGTTGCATTTGGATAGGCGCGTACTCAGACAAAAACTCGACCCCGGAATACTCGAAGGGGGTGCCCCCGAGGGCCGAGTGAGACTCTGTATGATGAGAGACTACGTGTGTGAAACGAGTAAGGGAGTGACGGCGAAATTTTTGAAGCGCAGGAGGTCTTGTAGTGAGGCTTTGTGGATGACTTGTATTTCTTGTTTGCTTATAGTAATGACCGAGTCGATGACCGGGGCAAGCAGCGAACAGCTAGAGTATGATGCCTGCCAGTGCCAATTCTCACACGCGGCGGTCGGCTACGAACACACTGCCTCATGAATAAATAAATAAAAACAAGTGCCAGACGAGACGTACTGGTAGGCGCCTCAGCAGTTTAATTATCTGCTGACACGCGCTGGAAATAGGCCTTGTGACGACCGCTGGTATGAACGCGGATGATGTAAAGAGAAAATCCAAGGGGACAAGATAAAGCATTCGCACCGCAGAGTCTCAGTAGCAGCTCGAGCGCTCAATACTTCAAGTGCTCGAAGGAATCGATGAAGTACTGGCGGTGACGCCGATACCCTGTTATGCGTTTGGTGCTCCCAATACAGGAGGAGAAGCCTGAGGTGGCCGGGATCACTCCGGGATCGGAACTCGAACGAGAGAGCAACGGGCCGGCACTGTTGTTCAGTCAACACACAGATCACGACCATGGCAGAAAGCTCAGCGATTCCCGCAACACTACTGTCCGCGATACAGGAGACATCTATGCCCGACAATATTCAAACCATCCGTTCTCCTCTTCAAGCGATAAAACCGTCGCTTTTCTCCACTCGCTCCTCGACACCACCGCGCGTGTCGCCCATTCCATGACACTCAACTCGACCACAGCCGTGAGCGACTCCAGGACAGTTTCCCTACTCCGGGAGCAGTCCACCGGACAGCACCTGCTTCACCTGGTACACATTTTATATCTGATTCGCCGGTAACGGTCCAGGACTGACTTCGTTCAGTCCCCCGTACACAGGTGGCGAAAACGCATCAGTGCTGCCCAGGAGCGGAGACGCTCTGACACGTGGTATGATGGCCCCTCTGACGATTCAAGCACGCTAGCGCGCATCAGCGCGTAGAGCTCTGCAGTTGGCATGCAAGCATTTTCCGAGGCAGCCGCGGGGACGCTCGTGCTCGGCGGGGAGGTCCTCGTATTGGACGTCGCGCTCATACCAGAGCCCACCGTGCATGCGTCGTACGCCGGATCGGCGGAGGGACGTGATTCTCTGACAATGGACGCCTTCTTCTCCCGGCTAGTGAGCGGCGTCTCGAAAGGCGGGGACGGACGCAGACTACGCGACGCGCTGGGATATGTAATGCGCCTCGACGAACTCGCGGCACACGAGGGCAACGGAGGGGCTCGCTGGTTTAGCGAGGTAGATGCGCTTGCCAAGGAGCTGGCAGAATTCACCCAGGCAGAGGCCACTTTCCTTGCACAGTGCGTACCCTCCCTTGACCTACATCTTCGTTTTTCGACACCTTCGGCCCTTGGTCTCAGGCCAAAATTCGTGCAAGCGAACGTGCTCATGCGCTCATGTTAAATCCGACAGGGTTACAAGATCTTCGTCTGCCCCTCTCGACGTTCTTCTGCTCCATGGTCACGCGTTGGGCCTTCCACATCTTCATTCCCCGACACTCTGCCTCCTTGTTTATCTCTCCCCTCGGGCCTATCTGTCTTTGCAGCGTAGCGCTCCAGTGACGACATCCCCACAGACAGCCCCCTACATCCGATATCCCAACCACCCACCTTTATAACTGCCTCAGCGGGGACCACCCTCCGGTCGGTGTCACCCGTGCGACGCTAACTCTCGTACCAATATCAGCGCTTCTACATACTCCGCCCTCCATTGATCCATTGCTATCTGGTCGTCCTTCGTTTCCGCTGGCCCCCAATGCGATCGGATTTTCGTACGATTTCCCGTTGCCCACGGGTCCTGATGCCGGAAAGTACGGTTGGGTACTGGGTTTCGGTGCAGGTGTACAATATCCAGGAGGCCTGGGCAGTTTTGGAGATCGTGCGAGAGCAGTGTTGGCTAAACGAGGTCTTGAATGGAATCGCATGGATGCCCGAGGTCGTCGCTGGACCTCCCGTATTAGGCGACAACCCCGAGGCGGAGGCAATCGAAGAAGAATTAAGGGCGCTTCTCTCGGGTCAGCGCCCACCCTTCTTTCACCTGCCTTTTGTCTGACGCACCATCACGCACCTATACTCTCCTTTCAATACCAGTGAATGTTTACGTTGCACCCGTAGCTGTGGTGCTGACTTTCCCCGAGCTGCCGCCCATACCCGGAATGATCAGTATCTCCGTGCTACTGAACGGACCGGCAGGAGCAACGGTCGAGGTGCAGGGTGCGATGGGCGCAGATGTGCAGATGGCAACGCTGGAGGAAGCGGTGCGACGCGGAGGCGCGCTGGGATTGCCAGGGAGGGTTTGGGCGGCGTCTCAGACGGCGGCATAGATCGTATTCCGGATTGCCTTGGACGGCGACCTGGGTAGTTACGTTGGCTGACAGGTGTGCATCCTTGCAGCTTGTATGAGATGCCCGCTGGGATACAGTCCTATGCGACGTAATGATGCATCGATTATCTTAGTCCACAAACGATGGCGCGGGATTTGTTTTCAGTAGCGCGTATCGCAAATGTGGCGACCTTTGTTTGGGGACGCACCTTCCACTTTATGAAGATGCTTCTTCCGATGGGAGTGCTGGTAGTTGTCGCAGCGCAATGGGATTCTTCTGGTGCCATCATTGCTCCGAAGGGCGGCCGATGTTCTGACTGTCTTTGCGTTGTGCTTAGTGTTGCCGCGAGTTGATGCGGTCACAGTCAAATTGGCAACTCGACGCCAACGTTCAGCTGCAGACATCAGCTGCAGACATGAACCAATGGGAGGCCTTCAATTCTGAGGGTTCTCGCGGCTCTTTGCTCAGGGTAGTGAACCGGAGAGCATGCAAGAGCGATACGACGAGAAGCGAAGCAATGTCCTTTGGACCTAATCTCCAAGACGATCACACAGTGAAAAGGGGGAAACAGTGGACCGAGTGCCGTGTATTAGGGAGTAAGAGAAGGTTCACAATACAAAAGAATTTGTACCTATGAGGCAGGAAGGTAAGAGGGTATATAAGTAGCATGAGCTCGGCGGGGAGGACAAGTCAAGACAAAACAGAATAAGGTGGGAAGGTACTACTCTGGCGTGAGTAATTTGATAACACACTCAAACACATCTAAAGTAGGACAAACAGAGACTTGACATGACAATGACGTACTCCGAGTACTGTACTCATATTCCAACCAGCTCGTTTTCCCCTAAAAAGGAACATCGGCACGCTGGAGGAGCCCGATAGACACCTGCGCACGTTAATGTATTCCGTTTGTTTTCGGGAGCCGAAAAATGACGCGTCGCATCGCAGGCTGGACACAACGAAATTCTTTCTGATAACGTGCGTGCCTTGGATTTTGTGTTGGGCTACAGGCAAACTATGGTGGGATGCCGAAGCTGCTCACCTAATCGAGACGCTACCCTGGGTTCCCTCTGCGCAACTGGTAGGCGCGGACGTGAGTGGTGGCATTTTCTCCTCCGCGCCACTGCGCTGACTGACCGATATGGATCAGTATCGGATACGGTGGTCAACTTCCAGGGCCTCACCGTGGAACAGGTGTCGTAGAACCAGGCAGCGGTCATCTCGGACCCGCAGAACCACCATCAGCAAAACAATTCGGGAATTGGAAGCGGTTGTAAGTGCTTGTAAGCTGTCGCAACTTCCGCAAGTGGCCCAACTCAGGGCTGAAGTTGCAAGAGCTCACATACACTCACACAATGATGTCGTTTCATAATTCATTACAATTGTCGCTTAAAATTGCAATTGTCTCACAGATTGTAACCAATTCCGTGACTTACAATACCTATCGTGTCTTGGCATGGGTTGTTGGTAATTTCGTAGGTTGTGAGTTCTTCGGAGCGTCCTCGAAAATTGGAGGTATTTCTGGTCGGTTGTGCGAGTTCCAAGCGCTCTTGCACTCCGTAGATCAATTGAGTGAGTTCCAAGCGCTTCTGGACTTCATGGATTGATTGTACGAGTTCTAATTGCTTCTACTCTTGGTGGATCAGTTGTACCAGTTCCGAGCACTTTCGCACTTCGTAGATCGAGTGAGTAAGTCCCAAGTGCTTCCACACTTAGTCGTTAGTCATAATTAATTCTAAGCATGTCTCCGGATTGTCAGCTGTTCCGAATGATTTCCCGGGTTACAAGTGCTTAGACAGCTCAGGTGCACCCCTCGGAGTTACAAGCCTTACAAATACTTATTATCATTGGGGATTCTCACGTGGTATTTGCAATCGGGTACAACTACTTCGGATGTAGGGAACATAATGGCAATGAAATATCACTGATTGCGTTGATGCTGTGGTGGGACGACGTTAGTGTTTGTTTGTTTGGGCTGCATAAAACCTACCTTGCTGGATTTTTTTTTCGCAGTCCTCGGCTGTGGCCGCCGAGCGCCAGGAAGTTCTTGGTCGCTGTCGTTCTCATCGCCTGTGCCTTCGTCCTCTGGGTGTGCCCGGGAACTCCGCTTCCGGGACTGTCTCGCAGGTACGTCCCCTTCGCTGTCTTCGTCCAATCTGCCACCATCACCAATTTCTTCAGGGCCTCGCGTGGTTGGTGTGGTCTGGTGTTGGAATGACGAGGATGCTTCTTCATCCCCAGGCACTTCATCTGATGGTTGTGTTACGGTTTCGCCTCAGACCGTCCCTCGAACACCCTACGCAACGACCCCGAACACCATTAGGAGAAGAACCCCCGAAGACGATGCCTATGAACAGGCTGAAATACGAAGACTTGTGGCTACACATGCCCAAACCAGAGCTAAGTCTCCCACGCCACACTACGAACCTGGAAGCACTCACCGACGAGACCCGGAGTTTTGGGAATAGCGCACGTGACCTTAGCGCCGCCTGTCACGTGACCCTGGCACGTGACCTGGCTAGAATGCACCAGAAGAGTCCAGATGAGCCTGTGCCTGGACTGGCCTAGATTGCCTTGTGTTTGTGACTCATATCGATTGTGCCTTGATTCTGATGGATTGTATGACTCGTGTTTCCTTATCTCTGACTCGTGCCATGAGTGCCTTATGCCATTGGCTGACCGTTATCTCTGACTCATTGTGACTCATTCCTAGGATCGTTGTATTAGGATTTCGGAGCTCTGGGCTGAGCTTCAAAGCTCCTCAGACATGTATAAGTAGAGGGGCTTATGGTCGCTGAAGACCTAAGCTTGACTTCTTGGACTATACCACCCATTGTACTGCCACTCCTAGGCTGTCTGCCAGTTGTGCGCTGTTTGTACCGTGTCTGGAATATCATCCCTGTTTGTCCTTAGCTGGCCTTGTGGAGTGATCCCTGGCATCCCTTCATTTCCCGCTTTCCTCTAGTCGTTTGCTGGCTGTTTGCCAGCTGCGCCTCTCTTATCTACTTCATCATTGGCTGGTTGTCTATCGCCTTTGATCAGTCTACTCCTAGCCCTTGTGTCTATCGCCTTCCACATCCTTTGGGCTACGCTATTACGTCTCACTTGTGAGCTAGTAGCTGAACGTGTACGTGACTTCGACATCCTCTGTGATCGTTAGGTCGCTGTTGTTGCCTAGACCCGTCGCTCTAGAAGAACGTCTGGTGGAACGTTACAGTTGGGTTAAAGGTGAAGATAGTCGTTCTGATGGGCTAAACGTCAGTAATGAAGTCTGTGATATACCGGTGCACTCACCCTCATTATAGGCCGCCGCCTCTTCAATGCGACGTTGTGCAGCTTGGGCCTTCGCTCTGGCTAAGGCGCCATTGCTAGTATTTCCTGAGGTCGATCCCATAGATGTGAGGCCATTCCTGTGGCCGAACACATGTCTGTGAACGATATCTGTGAGTTCCGTGTCCACAATGGGGATGAGTGCTTACAAGTTCCACCAAGAGATGGTTTCTCGCGTCCAATCTTGGTCCACCTCGAAGAGTCCAAAGAGCGTCTCGGCAAAGGTGTCATAGTCGAAAGGACCTTCTTTGCAGGACCATGTTTGCTGGGAGCTGATCGAAAACCAGGCCTATCTTGGTGTCACGTCTAAGTAAAGTGATGACATCAGCATAGACTTGCCTGGATTGCCGTATACACGAGTGCGGGCACCGTTACTGTTGTCATGCCATATTTCTTGGACAAGCCAGCATGGACAGACTTTGTCATTGTCGAAGGTTCTTCCATAGCACTCCCAGCAGCAATGAAGATTGTTCGGAAGCACTGAGAAGGTGTCAAATCGCGCTCTACTATGATTGACTCGGAGAATCACATACCCGCACAAGGAAATACCCTCGCATGAACCCCTCGAGGAGATTATCTGGATTATAGTAATCTGGGTCCTCGTACAAAAATGCTGGCAGAAGGTCAGCTGTCACATTGTATTCGTTGTTCACATCATTGATTTTTTCTACGACACTATCTGTGGTGATTAGTAATTGATGGTCGTAGACCGGTGTACTGACTCTGCGGGATCGAGGTTGTACACGTCCAGATAATCTATTGGTATTAGCATCCTTCCCAGGTCGTCGTGGTTGAAACCTCGATCCGACTTGGAGTCGATGCTCAGGTTGAATGGGGTTTGACTCGTACTGGCCAGCCTTCCTGCAAGTCCTTTGAGCGTGTGGGCGTCGCTGGATCGTGCCGTTCGCATCCCCAGTTGGAGCTGTAAAATAGAGTCAGGCATATATATGCATGAATTGGAAAAAAAAACTTACATCTTCGGAAACTTTGCGTGGTACCTTGCCGTGCTGCTCCAAGAGTGTCTGTAACCTGGGGCAGAACGCCATTACTTTCTCACAGTATTCTGTGTATCGACGGATCCCTTCTTTGCTCCTGTGTTCCTTCTTTAGATAGTGACGCTTGTATGCGCATATAACACTTACAATCGAATCCCCTCAGGGTTGCTTCCAGGGTTCAAGTTTTCCTGAGCAACGACAAGGATATTTGATATGGATGCGAACAGATGTACACATCTCTTGATGTAGCGGCCAGTATTCACAAAGACGAGCTCATTGTCTTCTTGGTTACCGTCTCTGCTAGCGTATATCAGCATATAATACGATATACGAGCCAAGGTACTTACGATCTTTCGTCACATTGGCCAGCACTGGGCAGGCACCCCTTCAGTGGTCCCATCGTGGCTAGGGTTTGGGGGCATAGGAGAGCTTGTTGGAGGAGAGTGGTCAGCAACTACGGAAAAGGAGAATAAGTTGGGTGTGCACCCGTCGTACCCAAAACATTTCTTATCAAGAGCCCTGGGTAGTCATGTGATGAAGATCATCGAAAGCATTTTAGCAAAGCGCAAATAGGTGTGTAATTTACCTTTTATTGCCTTTTATGAACATGGAGTGCCTTCTTCAAAGATTTTGTCCTGGGCCCCTGTGTCGTACTGTGGGGTTAATGTCCCACCCATCGTGGATCTGCAATATGGAGATATTGTTAAGTTTCATCGGCAGATTTGTATCGCCAGTATATACTGGTCCTGCCAAATAATATCAACACCCGGTCACTGTGACCTGCGTGGGCAGAGAGTAATCGAGGTTGCGGATGTATGACGCCCCAATGAAGCGGCCAATATCATGGGGCGTGCCTGACGTCTTCTTGAGGCCACTTGGACGTCTCACTAGGCACGTGTCATTTGGGTGGGACAGGAATGGAGTTTTAATATATCATAACGTGCTCGGTCAGTTCCGAACACTCTTTTCCCTCGATTTCTTACTTGCCTGTGCGTGGAGTCATACCAACACAAGTGACAGTCTATTTACCTTGAAAAGGCCAGGTCCGAGAAGCACCCCGCATCTATTTGAGGTGAGTGGCCGCCACCCGGTAAGAGGCTAACTCGGGTACATACCTTGGATGCCTGCTTCGCCCTCATTCACGATATCCAGTGCGCCTTCCGCACCAGACGTAAGAGCACCGCCCTCCTTTTTGACATCAAGGGCTTCTTCTATCACGTCCATCGGGGGAGGATGGTGGCAACGCTGGGTGCTGGTATGTCGCAAAGGTCGTTTCACGCAGGTGGAATCAGACTGCCGACAGACTTCAACAGATGTGGGCTCACTTCAAAAAGGACGTTGACACGAGGGCGTCGCACCGAGGTGAGTATGCGCTGCTCTGCATGAGACACACCTCGTTCATGATATCACAAAGATGTCGTCCAGCAATTGACAACCAAGTTCTCAGTTGCTCACGCAACCGCATATTAGCAGCCATAGCCGATATCTTGTTCGCGTAGCAAGTCACGTAGCCATATGAATATATGCTTTTGAGAGAACAGACTACTAAGTTAGCTTAAGATTTAAGACCGATCCGGCGTCTCTCCTGTTCATCTTCGCTCGTTTCAGGCTCCGTAAGCGAACTATTGAGGCCGTTGTGTGACGAGGTGAGTTCATCGTAAATGTCCCTTGGAATCGGGGGAAGCACTAACAGGTCTTGGCCACCAAACACCTGTTGCGGGTACCCGGTGACCACAAGGCGAGAGGGTCCCGCCTCGGCCTTCACCTGTTTCTCGGGTACTTTCCCCGTCTGTTTGCACCTTGGATCGCAAGGGAGCTTCTTGGCATCGCCTGAATGGGTTTCGCCTCGGGGTGGCGTAAGCTCGGTCAATGCTCGAGGTGTCATGTTAGCGTCATCAATCTTTTGGGGGGTAGGGTGGATACAGATGTTCTTGGAGACGTCGAGATAAGTACTATCAGACTATGATACGTAGATAAGTACTCACGACTCGGCTGACTTCTGGAGGAACCAGCACCAAAGCGATCATGGGCGTCCCGAGTGATGCCGCGCACACAGACAGGTTCAGATCAAGATGGGATACAGGAGGAGCCATCTGCAGGCCGAGGGACTTGGGTATGGGTTCTTATATGTGAACGCGTGAACAACGGTCGCTGATCACTTTTGACAGATGCACGGAGCGTTTTGCGAACCATTTAATGCGACGATACGACATAGTAGGTACCCTTCCATATCACCGCCCTTTCCCAAGCTATCTCCCAACTGACGAGTCATGGCACAGACTTGCGCGTCCTGTGGTAGGCAGTTTTCAAACAACATCTCGCTCGATAGGCACGGAGCAAAATGCCCAAAGAGGCAAAGAAGGTTATCACCGATACTGAACATGAACACACAGCAACCGGAAGGGAGCACGTCCGAGTCACACACACGGAAACGTGCCCGCATTGAACCCGCAGACGTGGATGATGCCGGACCAAGTAACGTCGATGCATACGAAGAACCTAGTATTGAAGTGACGAGTTGATTAGGTAACGCGTCACCCGAAAGTGCTCGCGCGAGAAGAAGTCGAAAATGAAGGAGTCGAGCAAAGCACAAAAAGATACAGTGGGCACACGGACGGTTTCGAGAACAGAAGATTTCGGATGGTCATTCGAGTCCAGAAACGATACAATTTATACTAGGCCAGTAGTACAGGCTGTACAGTAGGAAACAATAGTTATCACAAGACATCAGAGAAAGTATGAAGGCGTCGTCAAGACGCGCGGTCAGAAGACACAGATCGAGGCGCGGGGGACGTAACGACAGGTCAGGGGAATGAGATACAAAAGAGACCGAGACGGGAGGCGCAGTCGATGGAGGGGGATTGAGATGAATAGCACGGGAGGGTATGGCGTCGCCGCCCAATCATGTCGGGCTCGGCTTGCTCGCGCTGGGTCCGAAACGTATCCTAGGGGTAGCCATATGATAGACAGAGATGAAATAGGAAGGGAGATGGTATAGTAAGTGAGGCTCGAAGCCCCGGGATGTCCAAAGATTAGCCCGAGTATTTCACCCTACCAGCGTCGCACGCGTTGCTGGTCATCGGAGTGCCGGCCCGAAACGGTCCGGGCGGGATCACAGCGCACTTCAGCACTCCCCCGCAAGCCGAGCGCAGTCCGAGAGATGTGGTGTGACCCTTCACCTTCCAAGCGGGTAGCGCTTTGGTTAGTAGGTCAGCCACCATGTCATCTGTGGGACAATAAATGAGCTGGAAAGCTCCGGTCTGCACTGAGTGCCTGATAAAATGAAAATGAATATCAATATGCTTCGTTCTCGCATGGAAGTTGTCGGTGGTGGCGAGCGTCAACGCTGCCTGGTTGTCGCAGTAGAGTGTCGTCGGTTTGTCAAGGTGGCCGAAGAGTTCACCAACAAGGCGCCGCAGCCATATGCCCTCCTTTGCGGCATGCGTGGCTGCGATGTATTCTGCCTCGGCCGTGGACAACGCGATGAGCTCCTGCTTACGGGAGCTCCATGAAATCGCGCCTCCGTCAATGAGGTATGCGAAGCCGGATATGGCTCGCCGGTGGTCTTGCGAAGATCCGTCTGCGTCAGTGTAACCTATGAGCGCATGACGGTCTCCCCTGTACGTCAACGCGTGAGCACGCGTCCCAGTAAGATAGCGGAAAACCCGCTTAACGGCCTCCCAGTGAGCCTCCCCCGGATTCTCCAGAAACTGCGAGAGTGTCGAGACCGCAAATGAGATATCCGGGCGTGTGGCCACGGAAGCGTACATGAGGCTGCCGATAGCCTCACGGTAAGGAACTTTCGTCATGCGCGCCGCGTCGTTCTTGTCCGCGGGTGTGTCTTTGGCTGAGTAGGAGATGCCGGGGATCATGGGGGAATGAAAGGGTTTGGCTTCGCTCAAGTTGAAACGTCGGGCAATGGTGTCGATGAAGGACTCCTGCAACAATGCGATGGTACGCGTGCCACGGTCCCTGGTGATCTTGATACCTAAGAGCCAGTGGATAGGCCCTAGGTCCGTGATGGAGTGGCGAGCGTTGATCTTGCGCTTGTACTCCTGCATGACTGCGCCCGAGCTGCTGGTGATGGCGCAGTCGTCAATGTGGACGGCGATGATGATGGGATGTTCCCCAGCGCGGGTATGAAAAACGCCGGGGTCGACTTCGCTAACGCGGAACCCGAGATCAGCGAGGGTACGCTTGAGAGTGTCGTACCATTTCCGCCCGGCTTGCTTCAAGCCGTACAGTGACTTTTTGAGATGCTTGACTGTATCTTCGTCGCTGTCGTAGCCGGGCGGATTCTTCATGTAGATGTCCTCTTTCTCGCTGAGCTCTCCGTTGAGGTAGGCCCCGTTGAAGTCGAATGTGTCGATGTCCCAGTCCTGCTGCGTGGCTAGCGCGAGGATGGTGCGAAAAGTGGTGAGCTTGGCAACGGGGGAGTAAGTCTCGAAATAATCCACCCCGTATACCTGTGTGAAGCCCCGCGCTACCAAACGCGCCTTGTACTTCTCGACGGTGCCATCTGCGTTGCGTTTGATGCGGAAGACCCATTTGCTCCTGACGATGTTGCGTCCGGAAGGGCGCGGCACAGTCTCCCAAGTGCCCGCGTCCTCGAGAGTCTTCATCTCGCGATCCATCGCTTGCTGCCACAAAGGCCAGTCAGAGTGAGATCGCGCCTCGTTGACCGTGCGCGGGTCGCCTTGCATGTCGCTGATAGCTTCCGCGATGAGAGGTGTGACGCCCGCGACGAACTCGCAGTCAGCGCCGAAGTCTGCGAAGTCATTAGCTAGAGTTGCTGCTGCTCGGGTCTTCTTCTTCCGTTTGATGTTTGGGCCAGGTTCTTCGTCTGCGGCATCTCCTCCTCCATCAGTGGTCCCCTCGCCCGCCTCCAGCCTCTTCCTATAATCGGACGGCCTGCTCTTGCGACTTGAAGTACGAGTCGGTTGAGCGTAGCTGGGTTGGCCGCCCGCTGCTCAAAATTTACTGCTCTTGTCCTTGTCCTCCGCTGGTGTCGGCTGATACTGGCCCGGCAGTGCTGGGTCCAGCTGGTCTTCGACGTCTTCTTCTTCGTCGTTCTCATCATCCGACGGTGGTAGGGCGATGTCTTGGGGTTTAGGTGGAGCGGGTACTGGAATAGGAGGGAGAGCAGGAGGAAGTGAAGGTGGAGGGGGCGCCGTGGTAGTGGTAGTGACTGGTCCAAAAGCGGGCCCCGGGCCCGAGTAGACAGTGACAGTGGTCGGTGCGAACCTGACGTTCCGCTCGACCGAGATCGAGTTCTTGTTGGCCCAATAAATTCTGTGGGCGTGAGTGCTGTCGCTGTCGTACCCTACCCATCGTCCTTCGATGGCCCGTGCGTCCAGCTTCGAGCCTGTGTCAGTGTGAACCCAGACTTGCTGACCCCATTCGGGTACTCCAGCTAAGTTGGGTTTCGACCCATGAAGCCGTTCATACGGCGTAGTGTTGCCTAGAGCTCGAGTCGAAGTCCGGTTCTTGAGCCAAGTAGCGTGAAGAGTCGCCTCCCCCCAGAGATGTTTAGGGAGGCCGCTGTGATGCAGTACAGCGCGTATACGCTCCAGAAGGCGCCGGTTCAGCGACTCGGCCACTCCGTTGTGTTGAGGGGTGTTGTGCGTAGTCAACCTACGCTCCGTTCCCTGATCCTTGAGGAAACGATCGAAATTGGCACCCAGATACTCGCCTCCTCGGTCAGAGCGAAGCCTCTTGATCTTGACACCATGTTGAGTCTGAACCCAGGTAGCAAAGTCCTTGTATGCCTGGAGAGCTTCGTCTTTGGTGCGTAAGAGCCGAGTGTAGGTGTAGCGGGAGTAGTTGTCAGTAAAGGTGATATAGTAGCGTCGCCCGCCTAGAGTATTTAGCGGCGATGGCCCCCAGACGTCAGAGTGTATTTCTTCTCCAAAGGCACTTGCTGGCGCAGCCTCGCGCTCTTTCTTGATGGCCTTCCGGGTTGTCTTAGCGTACTCACAGGACTCGCAGTGGATGGGTTGTCCGTCGTCAATGAGAGAGATGCCATGTATTGCTTGAGTCCGCACGAGAGTGCGGATAGAGTCTGCTGCAATGTGCCCGAGTCGACGATGAAGCGTGCGAATGTTGATTACTTCATCAATCAGACCTGCGGCGCACACGTGCTCTACCCGGTACAGCCCGTTATGATTGGAAGGAATAATTCCCACGGTCTTCCCCGTGGGATTCTTGATCTTGCACGCGTTCCCCTCAAAGGATACGGCAAAGCCTGCTTTTGCGATGCGGCTTATAGATACGACTGTGAGGGCCATATCCGGGGCGTGGAGAGTGTCGCGAAGAATAACAGGGGTGAATGACTCGCCATTTGGTACCCGAATCCGCAGATCCCCCATACCGGTTGCAAAGAATAGGCGCTTATCAGCTGCCATAATAGGACGAGGGTCTATCGATCGGTAGGAAGTGAATTGGTGGCGGAATGGGGACATGTGGCACGAGGCACCGGAGTCGTAGAGTTCGCTCTCGGCCCGAGGTTTGCACGTGAAGCTGGCGACTTGAAGTTGTTGATCTTGATCTTGATCGACGACTTCTTCGATCGCTGCCCAGGCCTCCATCTCTGGCTGTACTTGCTGGTCAGCCGTCGCTGCTCCATCCTGGTTCTTTCTCTTTGGCCCTTGTCCTTCCTTTCCTCCACCCTTGGCCCAGCAATCGGCTCTCATGTGGCCGCGCTTCTTGCAATTGAAGCATTCTATGTCCTTCTTGCTCGTCTTGCCTTTGCCTCTTCTGCCAGCGTCGGCCGCAAGCGCTTCGTCTTGGGACTCTTTCGGCTTGCCGGCCTTGATAACGCGGCGGTCATACTCGTCAGTAACGAGACGGATTACTGTGTTGGGGGTGAGGTCGGTGTTGGTGAGTGATGCTGTGGTGGACATGGCTGAGGTGGTGGCGTCGTACGCCGCGGGAAGTGAGCCAAGGAGGATGGAGGCGTATTCCTCGTCAGGAATGGTCTTGCCCATCACGGCCAACTGCTCGCGAAGGTTAGCGATGGTTTCAAAGTGAGTGCGTACGTTGTCCTCCTCCCCGCATTTCATCGTTTGAAGCTGCCGGCGAAGGTCCACAACTATCATCTGCGTCCGCCCCTCATACAAAGCCCTCAGCGCGTCCCAGACATCCTTGGCGCGTGTACTGGTCTTGATGCGGTTGAAGACCGAATCGGGCACAGAGGCTGCAATCGCCTGCTTGACTGTCGCCTCGCCGTGTGCCCATCGCACGGCCGCGGGAACTCCATTCACCGCGCCTGCTGCTGCGTAGGCTTGAGGCATAGTTAGGTTAGTGAGGTGGTCGGCAAGGATGCGCGATTCCATCGCCCAGACCATCCTGTCCCGGTAAATGACCCAGTTCGAGCCATCTGCGGCCAACTTGGGAACATTTAGACGTAGTTCGTCACTCATGACGTAGAGTATCGTAAAATAGAAATAAGTGTGCAAATAAATTCGACTCGAGCTCGTACTGGTTTCTTAGGCGCGGGGCACAGGGCCCATAACCTAGTATTGAAGTGACGAGTTGATTAGGTAACGCGTCACCCGAAAGTGCTCGCACGAGAAGAAGTCGAAAATGAAGGAGTCGAGCAAAGCACAAAAAGATACAGTGGGCACATGGACGGTTTCGAGAACAGAAGATTTCAGATGGTCATTCGAGTCCAGAAACGATACAATTTATACTAGGCCAGTAGTACAGGCTGTACAGTAGGAAACAATAGTTATCACAAGACATCAGAGAAAGTATGAAGGCGTCGTCAAGATGCGTGGTCAGAAGACACAGATCGAGGCGCGGGGGACGTAACGACAGGTCAGGGGAATGAGATACAAAAGAGACTGAGACGGGAGGTGCAGTCGATGGAGGGGGATTGAGATGAATAGCACGGGAGGGTATGGCGTCGCCGCCCAATCATGTCGGGCTCGGCTTGCTCGCGCTGGGTCCGAAACGTATCCTAGGGGTAGCCATATGATAGACAGAGATGAAATAGGAAGGGAGATGGTATAGTAAGTGAGGCTCGAAGCCCCGGGATGTCCAAAGATTAGCCCGAGTATTTCACCCTACCAGCGTCGCACGCGTTGCTGGTCATCGGAGTGCCGGCCCGAAACGGTCCGGGCGGGATCACAGCGCACTTCAGCAGAACCTCCCCCTACACGTTCGGCACGCTCGGGTCGTACAGTTCGCATACCCCGGAGGCTCATGGACTATGTACCTCATGGTGACATGTCCTTAGCCCATGTACCACCCCGTGCACCTACTCCCTCCGAGCGCGATGACCGCTCAGCTACCCCGACGATCAATGAGACTCCCACCGCGGATCTACAACCTCACCCGTTCCAAACTCTAGCCAATAAGCTGGGTGTCTTGAGAAGATACACCCACACACCAACCTGGCACCCGAAACACGAGGAAAGATTAGACCTCGTGTGTGACTCACCCTCTACAGATGTTCCGCCTCCCCCTGTCACTAGAGATGCAATACACGAGATTTCACACGCTACGTCCGATCCGTTTGCGCCATTTCCCAACTTTAGCACTGCAATATACACTGCGGCGTACTTCTCTGGTATGGATACCAAATCTGAGGAACACGCGACTTTCTTGGCGAAGAAAATGCGGCATCCCAAATTCAATTTGGAGGACCTGGGGGACTTCAATGCACATGCGGAAAACGTGCGCCTGGACAAATACCTCAAGAACGGAACGCACCCCTTCCAAACAAAAGATGGCTGGCAGGAAGCCACTGTCCGCATCCGCCTCCCAGTAGAAGGGAGGCAATTCAGTTCAGAGGATGACGCACCAACGCTACCAATACATCGCCTCTTCCATCGTTCGATCACCGACGTTGTTAGATCCGTCTGCGCCTCCAAGACGGCAGAGTCATTCCACTTCACACCGTTTACTATGCACTGGTCCCCCAACCCAGACAACCCACTCGAGCTTGAGCGAATATATGCCGATATGTACATGTCAGACACGATGATCCGGATACAGACTGAGATCAACAATATCCCTAGACTGGAAGGCGATACCCAAGGTGATACCAAGGAGCGTGTAGCGCTGGGGCTCATGCTAGCCTCGGATTCTGCACAACTCACAAATTTTGGGTCGGCCTCAGTGTGGCCGGTCTACCTTATGTTCGCCAATCAGCCCAAGCAAGAGAGGGTGAGACCTTCGTGTCATGCGGTGCATCACCTTGCATACGTGCCCTCAGTAAGTGTTCTCGCTGTCAATTCATCTATCCGGCAGTTCACTAACAACGACCGTAGCTCGGACAAGACTTTGCTAGTCGGTATCAGCAGATTACTGACAAAGCGCCATCGCCCGCAATTGAAACCCACTGCAAGCGCGAGCTGATGCACGCTGTGTGGAGTCACATCATGGACTCGGACTTCATCGAGGGTTGCACAAACGGCCTTACGATCCGATGCGCCGACGGCATTGAGCGGGTATTCTATCTTCGTATAGTGACATATTCCGCCGACTATCCCGAGAAGTAAGTCAAATAATCGCGTCCAAGTTCTTCCAATGATACTGATAAAAAGGGCAAGAATCCTTTTGGCTACGATCAAAAATCTCGGACGGTTCCCTTGCCCGCGATGTCTCACCAAAAAGAAGGATATACACGACCTAGGTACACCACAAGACGCTCAACATCGCAAGAGGATCCGCGCCGACAATGATCGTCGACGTCGAGACGTTGAGAGGGCACGCAAACAGATGTTTGAGAAGGGGTGTCCAATCCCAAACGCGCCAGTCCAACGGATCCTCGGAGACCGCTCCATGGTGCCGACCCGGGTACAACTTGAATCAATATTCTTCTACTGCAAGCTACTAACGCTCAACAGAATGCATTCTCGGAAAAACTGGCCGGGATCGGCCAGGACTACCACGACTTTTTCGTCGTGGATCTTCTTCACGAGTTTGAGATTGGGATCTGGAAGTCTGTACTCACTCATTTGATCCGAATGCTATATGCAATCCCAGGCGGTGAGGATCGCGTAGCAATTCTAGACGACAGGCCAGTCTGTGCTACAACTCCATATGACGCAGAGTACTAAAACTTTACACAGATTTCATAGCATGCCAACTTTCGGTCGCGACACAATTCGCAAGCTCCCAGGAAACGTCTCGGAACTCAAAAAACTGGCTGCCCGTGACTACGAAGATATTTTACAGGTACGCGTTCTCCGGCGTGATGATCTCGGGCTGATCGACAATCAGTGCTCAATTCCAGCCTTTGACGGGCTGTTTCGGGACGAGGACAACAGGAGCATCAACGAACTCCTATTTTTACTCGTCACTTGGCACGCATATGCCAAACTGCGCCTGCATACTGACACAACGTTGCATATGTTCGAGACGGTTAGCAAAGCCCTCTGCCAGGCACTAAGGCACTTTGCGACTGTGACAAGTCCTCAATACATGACAAAGGAACTCCCTCGAGAAACCGACGCACGTATCGCGCGTCAACGAGCTCAAGCAACAACGCGCAACACGCAGGCAAAGCAAAGCGCGAACAAAACGGTCAAAGTCAAGAAGGCCAAGCGGTTCAATATGACCACGTACAAGCTTCACTGCATACCTGATTACCCAGATGCAATCCGGAGATATGGGACGACAGATTCATACAGCACTCAGACGGTAAGCTTGTTCTGTCCTATCCCTGAACATGTGGCTCGACCGATCGTTGCAGAGCGAGCTCGCGCATCGTCTTTCCAAGATGTGGTATAGGACATCCAACAAGAACCGCGGATTTATTGGTCAGATCGCTAGCAAGGAGAGCCGCACGCGGTTCTATGCTGCGATGTTTGAGGAGTTGGCTGTCAACTCGGCACCGGCTCCATCCACCTCCGAAGCAAGACATCCACAGCCACAACCCGAAGACGGGGAAGGTGTGCTGAGAAACCCCAGCGAACGTTATTGGATGCCCAAGACGTATGCATCTTGCAGAAACCTCACAGAGTGGCTTATCGACAACCAGGCTGACCGTGCTCTTCACGTGAGTCTAAAGTCCCTCAGCCGTGGTCTCATAGACACTAATACCGGTCCTCGAATAGGACTTTCGCCTTCGATTGCTTGATCACTTGTTGGCACGCATCAAAGGAACACCATATGCCGGGGATGAACACAATTTCACAAGTCGAGAACGCAATAACGTCATAATTGATCAGAACCGAATATACGAACACAAGACCATTCGGTTCAAGTCAACGACGTACGACGCACGCAGAATGGAAGAGTCTGCTAATCCCCGTACCCACGCAGATATCATGGTTCTGTCGCATGAAGACGGTGAAGGGCGGCCAGCGTTTCCCTACTGGCACGCGAGAATCATTGGCATCTACCACTTTATGGTGCGCAAGCGGATTGAAGGAGCGACAGGACTTAGCCCCCCTTCACAGATGGATGTCCTATTTGTTCGTTGGCTTGGTTTTGACTCCCCTGATGGACAGAGCGGTTGGCGTGCACAGCAGATGCACAAAGTCGGCTTTCTCCCCGATACCGACTTACATGGACCCGCTTTTGGTTTCCTAGACCCAAGTGAAGTAATTCGGATGGTACATTTAATCCCAGACTTCACTTCCATTCGTACGAAGGAGCTACTGACCGGACAATCCATGGCCATACAAGACCCTCATCCAGATGGGGAGTACCCCGTGTATTATGTCGCCATGTATGTGCCACATATTTCCTAATTCAGTGTGTCAACTCTTGTCTAGGTTTTCGGACAGAGACCTTTTCATGAGATACCGCGGAGGAGGGGTAGGCCATTTGGCAACTCGGCAGTGCAGCAAGACCTTGCTTGCGGACGAGCACACGTTGGTGGCAGAGTCACAAGTTGACGATGATATGCCCGAGCCCACTGGAGATCAGGAGACTGAGTCAGAAGACTCGGACGAGGCAGAGAACGAGGGCGACGAAGACGAAGACTTGGCTGATGCAGAAAATGAAAGCGACAAAGACTTGGATGCCGCCGCAGGTAACTTGTTCTCGGGCGCAATAAATGATACAGACGCTGTTAACGTAGCCGGATTTGCGACACTGTAATCTTTTTGTCCTAAGGGGATTCGTAAACGGTAGGATACTTGACGTACTTAAATGTTTGGCCAGCATGTTGTCGCTTTACAAAGTCCCAAGGCTGCGCGCCCCATGGAATCCTCTGCTATACAGAGACCTATTTTTATTATTATTGATAACCAACCGATATAAGGGATTTCGTGTGTGATTATAGTAAAATTACAGCAACTTGCAAGGGGTAATAGTCGGGCCACAAGAATTATGAAAGGCTTGCAAGTGCTCACAACGCAACCGCCAATAATTGGAAGCGCTTACAATGCAACCGTAGGGATTGTATTCATATTATCAGTACTTGTAGATCGACCCAAAAATTGTAAGCTATTCTGGTCTTATTGCAAGCGATTCTAAGATTGCCATAACACTTAGATTCCAGGCAAATTAATTCTCGTAACGACAAGTGCCTAAATTTTCAATTTATTTTGCTGATGACGTCTTTGTGTTGAAGAACTCGGGATTCGTCGCGTATGGCGTCACGGGTAGCTACGATGTGCTCGCAATCGTCGACCAGACGCATTTCCCACATGCGATCAAGGACCGTGTCACCGGCGCTATTCTCGGACGCAGCTTCGAGGTCCGCATGACTTCCGCCACGGGCCCCCGCAAATTCGTCAACCAGGGACTATGTCGTTGTGTCATTGTAAGTTTGCTAGATAGCCCCTGCGGGCGTGGCTTATCGCGTTTCAACTTGGACATCCCAGCGAACAATTGGGCGATTCTGCAGTCCGGCAACGATCTCGAGCTCCTCCCTGCCGGACAGCACTGTATCTCCCATCCAAACATCATGCTGCGCAGGCTCTACACCATTGGCGAGAATTAATTTGAGATGCCGACGAAGGACATATGCATACTACCAGTTCATCCAAGGTGGTTGATTTTGATTGCGAACTTTGCTTCGCGTGTAGATGTACCCGCAACCAAGTTCCCGTGAGCTTGACGTTGTACCTCAAGCAGGAGCTCGAGGAACCATTCAAGCTCGCCGTGCACGGGTACGAGACGCCCTACGATGTGCACCGGGACAAGATCTAGTCCATATTGACCCAGATCGTCACACATTGTACGCATACTTCCTTCTCAGTGCCAAACCGAGCAAAAGTCCTCTGACCGTCTTTTGTACTAGTCGACCTACAGCTCGATGGTCAAGCAGCACCCGATTGGCGGTGACAGCGTCGAGAACTCAGAGAGCTCCTCGCAGTTCCTCTCCGCGCTGCGAACCCACGGCACGGACGAACTGCACACCACCGCGCTCGAGTATGGCACCATCCCTCAAGGCCTCGCCGCCATCCACAGGTAGTTCAAGGGCCAGTGATACCCCTCTTTACGTGAAGACAACATGTGCTGATAGTTGTTCACAGGCGAGATCGCCAGCATGATGGACAAGCTGACCAAGTGCGCTCTGGAAGCCCAGGTCTCGGCCACTGTATGTCCCGCCCTCGGTCGGTGCACGCGAACGAGATCCTGATCGCCCCACAGAACGTCGATCACGAGAACAGCAACAAGGTGAAGCAGGAAGAAGGCGTCTGCTCCGTCGCTCGCATCAAAGCGCAAGCCCGCACGGTACGTCACTCCTCTCATCGCCCCACCCCATCCCTAACTACCTGTTTATCTAGGCCGAGGCGCAGACGCATACTCGATCGTCGCGGAGCGCACGCGACGGAGTTCGCAGTGGAGGCGGTGGTGATTCGTATCAAGGCGCGTGTGGACGCGGAGGTCACGGATGAGTTTGCGCAGGAGACGAGCCGCCGCAGGCAGGAGATTCAGCGCATCGCCACGTTTGGGCATAAGGCTGTGTTCATACCGACTGAGGTGATGGACGTTGCGTCTCAGGTGCTTGCCGGGATGGTGGCTGGCATCGGGGTGGACTTAAGGACATGAACGAGCCCCAACTGCTCATTATGCGTCCCTTCTTTTGCTCTACTTTCTCGTTTTGCCATCGGACGTTGCTACGCCAGATTCGGTGATTCAACACGTGTACCATACATCAACCATACATAGCCCCCCACGTAACACGTAACTTTAGCCTCCCTTCTCTACTATCAACGACAACTGCGCTTGGGAATCGATCTCATTTCCGCGTTCTCCGTTGGTGTTGAGGGGAGCAAGAATCGCTTGAGAAGGCGACCAAAAACTCGACGATAGAACAGGAACCGAGTCAGCTTGTGGAGGGATGAGGTCTCGAATACGTGTAAAAAGTGGGGAGAGTAGCAAGGTCCCGATCAACGACACCTAGTGACGCAAGATTCGAGGGATGGAAGGTGGAGGAAGAGCGATGGTATGGGTATGGGACAGCGACAGCGCGAATCCGCAATAGTATGTGGGTCATGTGACATTCCGATAGAAACGACCGAATAAGATGAAAATTTCACTAAACGCGCTAGTGTTTCGTTTGCAGGGGTCAGAGTCTCTGTTAATACGGTATATCCACTCACTATTTTGGTAGTGGGGATGGACATGGATCAAGAATACGACGAAGCAAATACCTGCAGCGCATTTTTGGAAACTCCCGAGTTGCACCGGTGTGAACTCTCGGGTTCGAGTCGATCCCAGTTGTCAAAAGTTCGGTCCGAGTTGGAGTTCACACCGCCGCGGCTGTGGACTCTAACTCGCGGCAACACTAGAATTTGTCCTCTCTCCTTGCTTGCGAGTTCTGGGGAATGAGCCACACCGCATTGGGTAAGCTTGATGGGTATATCTGCGGCAGTTGCTCATCTCCCGCGCGACACGCGTAACCCTGATGTTTCCTGGTCCGTGACTGACAGTCGAACAACGACAGTTCGCGTGGTATCCTTGGGTTGATGCTTCCGAGCCGCGGCCAGGGACATTTGGATGAATGTCAACTGAATTACAACGTTGCGAGCGGTCAAATATTAGAGTAAGATTGCAAATAAAAAAACAATACCTTTTGGATTTCGGTCTTAGAATCGGGGCCTGTCTAGCCGGGAGGGAGCAAGCTCGCATCGACAGTTGACCCTACTTCACTAGAGGTGTCGTCCTCAGCCAACCCAGCGATAGGGGTGCGTGGCATAGCCATCAACCGTAAAAAAAAACAGCAAGCCTCAGCACAACAACGAACCAGCGCTGAAAAAAAAAAAGGAATCGCACCGGTACGCGCAGACTCGATGATCCCGAACGGTTTGACGAGGGCAAAGAACGCCTCGACGCGCGACGTCTTCCCCGTCATCTCGACAATCACGCTATGGTCGCTCACGTCCACCAACCTCGCGCCAAACTGGTTCGCGAGCGTGTGCAGCGAGTGCAGATGCTGATGCCGCCGGCGCAGCGCCTCGCTCGGCGTGAGCGCCTTCCCGCCCTCTTCTCCCTCCGATGCCGGCTGCGGTGGTGCGCGCGTGGACTCTTCAAAGTGGCGCGCGAGGACCATCTCGCGCTCGAGCTTGGTCTGCTCGGCGTGCGCCCGGTGCGCCGCGCGCGGCTCGTGCGACGGCCCGCCTTCGAGCTGGTTCTCGAGGTACTCGGGCCCGAGGATGGATACCTTGACGAGGAGCAGCTCGCGCGAGATCGTGCGCGTCTCGGTGTAGTCCAGTACGGCCCACACTGGTACCTGTGCACGGTGAGGGATTGATGATGATGGAGGGAGGGAAAACGCACGAGGTCCTCGAGCTGTCGGCGTGCTTGCTCGACCACGCCGTCTTGCCCGCTGATGACGATGCACATGCGACTTAGGTCCCGTATCTCGGTGCGGCATACGACGAGCGAGTCGATGTTGAATCCGCGGCCTGCGAGAATCCCAGAGACACGCGATAGCACACCGGGTTCGTTCTGGACGAGACAGTTGAGCACATGCCTGAGGGACACGTTTCGTCAGCCTCACGCAATGTTAAAAAAAACAGATAGTAAACACGTGGCTGTACAGGAAAACCGAAATGAAAACGAGAAAAAAAATGTGTGGTTACTTTTTGTAGGGCTGTATGCTCGGTGGAGGCGTGTTGTAGAGGATGTTCGTAACGGCCTCCTCTGCAGACCGTGACCGCGGCAGGTCCACCTTCGGGAGGGGCGGGGGCCTGACCTTGTGCGATGTCTTGTAGTCGAGCGCGGACGTCGAGTCATCGATCGGAGGCGGGGGCTTGGGAGGAGTTCCATCGGATAGGATGCGCACTGTCGAGGACAGCCCCCGCGCCGTAGAGAGAGCTCTTGAGACTAAGCGAGCACGAGCAGCGAGCATTTTTGTAAGGGGTTTTGTGGCTGTCCCTGGAATTGTCGGGTTGACGAACTGACGCGCTTACGGATTACAGTAAAGGGCCGGGCGACCGTCACGCGATGCATCAGGTGACGTGGTGTTAATGCGGATAGCGGCATCGTGATAAGAGTACCCCAACACTCCGACTATACTGTACGACTCTAACCACGAAACAAGCATCCAGTATGGCCACTGCACAAGACCAGCAAATTTTCTCGAATTCGTGCGTAAAACAATGGCCATCACCCGTGACTTGATAGTGACCCACAGCTCAGCCCGGGTCCCTCAGCGCCGCAAAATACACGTGTTCCGGTACTCGCTCAAGGATCGTCCTTGCACAGCCCTCCAGACGCCGAAACGCAGGGAGACCCAGCCCAGCTCCGTGTTGAGGTGACGGGTATGTACTTGAATCCTCACCCGTTGATTCTTCGATACCCATTTTAATTTCTTTTCAGTCCTCCGGGCAGACGATCTTCCTAAACTCAAGAATGTTTTTGGCCTAAAGTTCTTCGTTACTGTCGCCAGTCAGGCGACAGAAAAGAAGACACCAAGTGTTCCAGCTAAGAGGCAGACGGCGAGGTGGGGCGAGAGCCTTGGTGCCTTGTAAGCCATCGCCTTTTAATCCTCTTCTTCGGCTGAGAGTTATGTTCAGCATTCTACAACCGTCTACACCTCTTATACTACGCCTTTATGCGAAACGGAGGGCACGTCAAGACACCCTCATTGGAACGCATGAGATGATACCCGTCGAATCCCAAATCGGTTCGTTTCTTATTAAAACCTCACTTTTTCCACCCGCTAACATCTTGGGTGATAGATACTCCCTTTGTCCTCACTACTGTCGACAGACAGGGTGGACAGTCGATCCCACTGGTCACACTCTATTTGACAGTCGTTGTGTCACCGAACACAACTTCGTATCCGATCATGCCCACCGACGCCCCCGATCTCCGATCGACCGAAATCAACGACTCGCCTTCTGGAGAAGCTGAGAAGCCCTCTGTGCCCCAGGATTCCATTCGATCCACCATCGCCACCGGCTCTGAAACACACTCACCTGCCGAGAATGCTCTCCATGGCGCCGGCGAAGCCATGGCGAATCTCTCGAATACATGGAGAAGTGCTCTTGAGAGGATCAAGTGGGTGATGGATACTGTGAGCCCAGTTGCAGAAGTGCGTCACGATCTCCTTGCTGCCAATCCTTGACCGAGCCGAATTTCGTCCTCAGCTCCACCCATATGCAAAGATGGCATATGGTCTGCTCTTCGCGATCCCCAAGGTGAGCTCTTCGCTCCATTGTCGGGTTGAAACACAATGTTCATTTGTACGCTAGACGCTCCTGGAACAGTTTCAACGCGATGACAACATCCGAGCCTTACTTGCCGCTATGCACGATTCCTTTGATTTCGCAAACCAGGAGGACCGTTTCAAGGCTATCGGCCGTGATTCCAAGCAGGCACGAATCCTCACGCTCATGTTGCAACATGTCTGTAATTGCTGCGACTTTATCCGATCATACGCGCAGGATTCGCAATTGTGTACGTAATCTTTACCCATTTCAGTGGCCGACGTAAACATGCGGTTTTAGGGAAGCGAATATTGAAGAATACTGGCAGCCAAGTCGACAAAAAAATCGAGGATTTCTGTGCTACCCTTCTCGAACACCGAAGGGCATTCTTGGATGAAGCCACCATTACCACAGAGATAACCGCACTACAAATTCTGGACGATGTGGGAATAATCTCTGCCGACGTCGGCAGGATTTCAAGTCAGCTTGATGGGATGGCTACCCGGCTGAAGTGGGTGTCTAGCCAAGTGTCAGACGCCGGTACGTAGTCCTGATACCTTGAGGGTTCTCGATCTGAGGAACATCGTCACAGAGCTAGACGCAAAAATCAGAGAAATTCCATACGGGACAGGTTCACGATTCACACCCGACAAGGGCTGTCTTATGGGAACGCGCACAGCTTTCCTGGACTTTATTGCCAATTGGGTGAACGATCCCGCTTCCGAGCGTTGTCTCGTTCTTTTCGGGCAAGCGGGCACGGGAAAGTCGTCGATTGCGCATGAGATCGCGCGTCGCTTCGACAAAATCCATCGTCTTACGTCATCTTTTATCTTTTTGCGGAAGGAGCAATCTAAACGGGAAGCCTACCACCTCTTCACGACTCTTGCTCGCGATCTCTCCGACCGCTATCCCTCGTTTAAAGCCGCGCTCGGAAGGGTCGTGAAGGACAACTCCTCTCTTCGAGTTGGTACACGTGACTATGATACCCTGTTTCGATCCCTTATCCTGGAGCCGCTTAAGGACCTACACATCGTCGGACCTATACTTGTTGTAATCGACGCCCTGGATGAGAGTGGGGATGCAACTGGTAGAGCGGGATTACACACGTTTCTCGCTAAAAACCTCGTCGGACTCCCATCGAACTTCCGTGTGCTCATTACCTCGCGGCCAGAGGATGGCATCGAGTCGGCGCTAGTTGGGGCGCCATCAATCGGGATCAAACGCATTAACGATTCTGAGCTTGCCGCCAAAATGCGCGACGACATTTTCGCGTTTTTGAAGGATAGGCTTCCCTCGGATGAGTTCAGAAATTACGGCAACGATCTGACGACAAAAGCGGAGGGATTGTTTCAGTGGGCAGCGGTTGCCAGTCAAATCATCCTAGATCCTCCCGGGCATTTCGGTTTTAACAGGAAAAAGGTTATAAGCCATCTTTTAAGACCCAGTGCAAATCGCGATGGACAAGGCCCTTTGGACGAACTATACAAGGAAGTCCTCGAAGGATACTTCACAGACCGCGAAGCACGGCTCCTATTTCGCACTGTCGTGGGACAGCTGGTCACTGCAATTGAACCGCTCAGTATCCGCTCCCTGAACACTCTGCGACGACACGCCTCCGACTTGGACGACGACGACAGTAATGCCGTTGTGATATTGCTCCGTCGCCTTGGCTCGTTGTTGAGTAATGTGAATTCATCCGATGAAACTCTTCCCATCATACCTCTTCATGCATCATTCCGCGACTTCCTTACCAATAAAGAGAAGAGCGGTGATTTTTGGGTCGACCTTCTTGACACTCACCGTCAGTTGGCGCATTCCTGTCTCGGTCTACTGCTTAAAGATCTCAAATTCAACATCTGCGATCTCGAGACATCGTATCTCGCAAACATTGATGTCACAGATCTTAGCTCCCGCGTTGATAAACACATTTCGCCTGCTCTGTCGTATGCCTGTCGCTTCTGGGACGATCATATGGAACATATTGGTTTCGAAAGCGATCTGTTTGGAAAACTTGGAAGTTTCTTCGAGAAGAAACTTCTGTTTTGGTTCGAGGCCCTCAGCTTGACCAGCAATCTGAGTCTTGCTTCGGCAGCGTGCTCGGCTATGAACATGTGGTTAGTCTCTAGTCAAGCCGGTAAACAAGGTGTAAGTGCAATTGTTGATTCGATGAGGAGGGGGAACAACTAATAATTACGATCGCAGCAGGTTTCTCAGACGGAACTAGAGGAATTGAAGTCGTTGGTCAACGATGCGTCTGTATTTATACGGCATTTCGGGATGGCCATGGCGAAGAGTGCGCCACATGTCTATCTTTCTGCTCTACCATTTGCGCCGTCTCGTTCTCCCGTCTCTGCACGTTATTCAAGCACATTTCCTCAAACATTACGCATGGAACGTGGGCGAATTTCTCATTGGCCACCGTCGGAGATGGTGATTCCATTCGTTGGGATGAGAGTCTATTCCGTTGCCATCTCACCGGATGGCCAGCGCATTGTGTCAGGCGCTTCCGATGGAACAATTCGTGTGTGGAACGCCACCACGGGAGAGACAGAGGCGGGCCCGTTTACTGGTCACACGGATTTGGTCTGGTCTGTGGGATTCTCGCCCGATGGCCAGCGGATCGTCTCAGGCTCGCAGGATCGAACAATTCGTGTGTGGAACGCGACCACGGGAGGGACAGAGGCGGGCCCGTTTACTGGTCACACGGATTCGGTCAGGTCTGTGGAATTCTCGCCCGATGGCCGGCTGATCGTCTCAGGCTCTTTCGATGGAACAATTCGTGTGTGGAACGCCAGCACGGGAGAGACAGAGGCGGGCCCGTTTACTAGTCACACGGACTCGGTCTGGTCTGTGGGATTCTCGCCCGATGGCCTGCGGATCGTCTCAGGCTCGGATGATCTCACAATTCGTGTGTGGAACGCGACCACGGGAGAGACAGAGGCGGGCCCGTTTACTGGTCACACGGATTCGGTCAGGTCTGTGGAATTCTCGCCCGATGGCCAGCGGATCGTCTCAGGCTCGCAGGATCGAACAATTCGTGTGTGGAACGCGACCACGGGAGAGACAGAGGCGGGCCCGTTTACTGATCACACGGATTCGGTCTGGTCTGTGGGATTCTCGCCCGATGGCCAGCGGATCGTCTCAGGCTCGGATGATCTCACAATTCGTGTGTGGAACGCCAGCACGGGAGAGACAGAGGCGGGCCCGTTTACTGGTCACACAGATTTGGTCTGGTCTGTGGGATTCTCGCCCGACGGCCAGCGGATCGTCTCAGGCTCGCAGGATCGAACAATTCGCGTGTGGAATGCCACCACGGGAGGGACAGAGGCTGGCCCGTTTACTGGTCACACGGATTCGGTCTGGTCTGTGGGATTCTCGCCCGATGGCCTGCGGATCGTCTCAGGCTCGGGCGATGGAATAATTCGTGTGTGGAACGTGACCACGGGAGAGACAGAGGCGGGTCCGTTTACTGGTCACACGGATTCGGTTGAGTCTGTGGGATTCTCGCCCGATGGTCAGCGGATCGTCTCAGGCTCGTGCGATCGAACAATTCGTGTGTGGAACGCCACCACGGGAGAGACAGAGGCGGGCCCGTTTACTGGTCACACGGATTCGGTCTGGTCTGTGGGATTCTCGCCCGATGGCCTGCGGATCGTCTCAGGCTCTTCCGACGGAACAATTCGTGTGTGGAACGCCACCACGGGAGAGACAGAGGCGGGCCCGCTTACTGGTCACATGTCTTCGGTCGAGTCTGTGGGATTCTCGCCCGATGGCCTGCGGATCGTCTCGGGCTCGCGCGATCGAACAATTCGTGTGTGGAACGCGACCACGGGAGAGACAGAGGCGGGCCCGTTTACCGGTCACACGGATTCGGTCTGGTCTGTGGGATTCTCGCCCGATGGCCTGCGGATCGTCTCAGGCTCTTCCGACGGAACAATTCGTGTGTGGAACGCCACCACGGGAGAGACAGAGGCGGGCCCGCTTACTGGTCACATGTCTTCGGTCGAGTCTGTGGGATTCTCGCCCGATGGCCTGCGGATCGTCTCGGGCTCGCGCGATCGAACAATTCGTGTGTGGAACGCGACCACGGGAGAGACAGAGGCGGGCCCGTTTACTGGTCACACGTCTTCGGTCATGTCTGTGGGATTCTCGCCCGATGGCCAGCGGATCGTCTCGAGCTCATACGATCGAACAATTCGTATGTTGGACGCTACCACAGGAAATGCGCAAACTACAAGTCACGTCGACTTCACTGACCACTCCGTGATCGACGAGGAGGGTTGGATATGTGGTAGTGGAGGTGAACTTCTCATGTGGATCCCGCAAACACATAGAACAAGTCTTCATCGCCCGAGCAATATCTGGGTTGCCGGCGAATATGAAACCCGCCTCGATCTTTCGACTTTCGTACATGGACAGCGTTGGGCGACTTGTAGTATTGACATTTAGATAGAACTGCTACAGTAATCGGTGGATTTTCTTTAGGCGATCCGAAGTGTAATGTGACAATATTGGCTCATTGAGGCGAACACACTGACAACTCTGTCGATTTGCCACCATGTAACGTGAGTTTGTTGAGCGATTAAATTCACAGGCACACACATAATACAGTCGACTCTCTCATAACCCATACCCACTTTTGGGATTTTATGACTCGCAAATCATACTCTCTGATCCTCAACAATCTATAGGTCTTAAACTATAGCTCGGGACCTATCCTCACATACTGATTTGGGGTGTGAAAATCCAGTGGCTAAAATGATATATAATTTTTAAGGGGTATGGGTTATGAGAGAGTCGACTGTAGCCTGAAAAAGTATCCAGTTCATTGCGACGCCAACGACCTCTTCAATCGCCTATCATGTGAACCGAAGGACAACAAACATGACCAAAGACGCCATCGCGACGACGACGATGCTCGATACCGACAGACACTTCGTCCCAAGTGCTTCCCCGGGTGAATCCCGCAGCTACACAGGGTCCCACTTCATCACGTCCAGGTCCGCACCCACTTCTCCTCTGCAACGCGAAGAACCCCCTGGCCCATCGCCAGCACGTCGGAAAGGTGTCCCACGTTCCGCTGTCGCTGGCCTGTCATCTGCACCGCTAGCTCTTCCTGCAGCGCCGTGCTATTCCGCAGCAGCGCAGGTGCAGACGCCGCGTCACCCCCCGTGTTGCGAGCGCTGGTTGTAGACCGCGTCCGATCCGACGGCAGAAACGCGCCAGACTCATCGGCCGAGCTAAGGAGCATGTCCACGTCCACCGAGGAGGCGTCCTCAGTGGTGAAAAGACCCGGCGTAATGTGTGAAGGTGGTGCGAGGCGTTGGACCGTTGGCAGATCGGGTGTTTGCGTCAATAGGATCTTCGGTCTGAGTGCTTCTCGAGAACTGGCGTCTCTGGGAAGAAGCCCTGAGATTTTGAGCGCATGGACGTACATCGGGAGGACACCGAGCCCACGACGGTCACCTCGCGTAGTACTGCAAGATGATTCCGTTGCCCATGATTTGTACGGTTGCATTTGATCGGCGCGTATTCAGACAACAACTAGACCTCGGAATACTCTAAGAGGGTGCCTCCGAGTGAGATCCTGCAGTTAATGAGAAACCATGGGTGTGAAACAAGTAGGGAGTGACGCGCTCGTACAGAAGGTGCCTGACAGCGAAGTTTTCGAAGCGCAGGAGGTCTTGTAGTGACGCTTTGTGGATGACTTGTATTTCTTGTTTATTTATAGCAATGCAATGACTGAGTCGATGGCCGGGGCGAAGAGCGAACAGCTGGAGTATGATGCCTGCACAATTCTCACACGCGGCGGTCAGATACGACTCGGAACACTGCCTCGTGCTAGATGCGACGTACAGGTAGGGGTCTCAGCAGCTTGATTATCTGCTCACACGCGCCGGAAATAGGCCTTGTGACGGCCGCCGGTATGAACACGGAAAATATAAAAATCTTGATAAAAATACAAGGGAACCATCACACCGCAGAGTCTCGGTAGCAGTTCGAGCGCTCAATACTCAAAGTGCCCGAACGTCTCTCCAATACTCTGTCATGCGTTCCTCGGATGCGCTGACTACTCCCAGTTCGGGAGGCAGCGAGTACAGCAGACGGTGGGAACGGAAACTCGAACGAGAGCAGCAGCGGGCTGGCACTGCCGCACTGTTGTTCAGATCTCCTCCAGAGTCACCACGGCTACACAGACACGGCCATGGCTGAAAGCTCAGCGATTCCCCCAACGCTACTGTCCGCGATACAGGAGACGTCTATGCCTAACAACATTCAGACCTCAGGTCTACATCCATTCTTGTAGCGTTTACCACGAACGCCTGCCTGACTTAGGCTTCGGAGGGAGTGGCGATCCTCTTGACGATGTAGTTACGATTGACCCTGGCTTGAGGGAAGTCGACTGGGTGTACTTGTAATGCTCCGTTACGATCTTCGTATCCGTGCAGATCGGTTCCGATGGGCACCGATGGAGGTGGTGCGGCGACTATGCGAAGATCGGTCCAAGTCTCGTGATCAACGACGTACAGATATGCGTAGGGAGAGGCCACGCGAGGGTTGAGGTACAGATAGACGCGATGACAGGTGCAGTTGAGAGGATAGTTGTCCACTGACACGAAGGTACAGGGATAAGTCACGAGGGATCCCTTGGTCTAGAGGGATATGTCGGACGACTCACTTCAAGGGGGAGAACCCTATAGAGCGAAGAACTGGTAGTGGTATTGGAAGAAGACCAAGATGCCGTTCTTGGTCTTCGCAGTACTCTACTTATACAGATACTCGCGGGCTTTCAAGCGCCGCTCCAAGAAGTACTAGCTAATAGCGTAAGTAGAGCAAACCCTAGTACAGCTATCCTAGTACGAGTCACATCGAGTCATGATCCGATCCGTTATCGTACACAATCACATGTGCCGGAGCTTACCCGGCTGACTGATCTCAACAAGTCCATGACGATATACTGCTGACGCGGTGTCATACCCTTGACGTCAGTGTCCACTTCCGGGCCGAACGTAACATCACCCCCTTTTCAGGATCGGGCCCCAGACCGACCCCGCGAGATCTCCTCTCTGAGCGTAGCGATGCGCTGCCCCTCCTCTACTCCCGGACGATAGGAGTCGCGCTCGTCCTCGATCCGCTTGATGGCATTCGCGCGCTGTAAGCGGAGCACGCACTGACGGCGCATGCTTCCAAGCTTGTCCAGCTCGGCGATCTTCTTCTTCAGCTCCTCCTCCTTGGCTTCGTAGCCCGCGTGTAGGCACCGGTACCGATGTACCTCGGCCGTGACCGTCAAGTCGTTCATGGCCATGCAGGCCAAGTCGACCGACTGTCGGTACGCGCTGTGCTGGTCTAGAAAGACCAGGTCGTCGTTGGTGTAGGTGGGAGTGGGTTCGTCGTATTGTGGCTCGGCCTGCACCGACTTGCCGTACTGCTGGTCGCTGCCTCGTCGGTAGGCGAGGACAAAGGGGTCCGCCGTAAAGACGAGCTGCGTATACCGAGCTGGGTGCAGTTGGCCCTGAGCGTCGCGTATCTGGAAAGGGATGAAGTGGACTCCCCTGTTGTGCTTGAATCCCGTTGGTGGCGGTGTTTCCACCCGCTGTCGGGAAACTGGACTGTGTTCCTCTGCACGGTAGAGGCGCCGTTTCTCGGATCGTTGACCCGGCGGCAAGACCATCGGCTGTCCGTCTGTGGTGCATAGCGGCGGGGTTTCGTCGTGAGTAATAGTGAGGTGAGTCCCATACGTGAGGTGATCGTTGAGGGGGCAATGCTCCTCCGACAGGTACCGGTCGTATGCTCGATCCTCTTGTACCTGAGTTTGGTCCTGACGGGACGGAGGTCGGGTCGAAACGTGGCTTTGCGGAGACGAGCAGCGTGTGCTGACTGCTGTAGGTGTTGGCGAAGGTAGAAGGGATGCGTAGGGGGTAGCTGGACGACGGGGGCTTGGTTGAAGGGGCTGGGGAAGCGACATGGGTGACGGTGGCGCGTCTTGGATGATAACAATAGGCTGGGCTGGAAAGGGGAGTAGGTCGTTGAGGACATAGTGGATTTCGACTGGGGATGAGGACATGAGTAAGTGGGAGTGTGAGAGTGGGAGATGGGGACGTCTCTTGGGAATGTCCTGTGCTTATATGCACTTCCCTGGCGGGGTTTGAACGTTTGAACTCCCGAATGGCTTCGTCAGCGAAGACGTCATCCTTCGAGACCCATTGGTTATCGGAGTCAGGGTATCCGCGCCACTTGACCAAATACTGCAGTTTCTTTGTTCTGCCGAAGCGCCGAGAGTCTAGAATCTTCTCGACTTCGTATTCTTCTTCGCCATCAATCAAATCTGGCGGTGGGCGCTGATAGTTGGGTCCGTGTGTGGGAGTTTCGCGATAAGGGGTTAGGAGGTCCGTATGGAACACTGGGTGGATGCTCCACTGCGTGGGAAGTTCTAGGCGATAGTTGACTGCGGACATCACCTGGGTAACCTTAAACGGGCCATGTCTTCTGGGCGCAAGCTTTGTGGTTGGTTGGTTGGTACGTAGGTGGCGTCCTTCAAGCCATACGAGGTCCCCTATCTGGTACTTGGGCGTATCTCTGTGTTTGATCCACCCCTGCTGCGCTTTGATCATCAGTTCCTGGGCGCGCGTTCTAGCCTCTTGGAACTGTTTGATGCGGAGTGCCACCTGCGGTATAGGGGAAGGGCGATCGGTCCAATCAGCGCGGGGGTTGTAACCCATAAGGATGTTGAAGGGGGACTCCCTAGTGGATTCATTGGGCCAGTTATTGTGCGTGAATTCCGCCATGGGTAGATATCGTGTCCAATCGTCTTGTCTTTCATTGACCCAGAACCGTAGGTACTGTTCTAGCCATTGGTTGGTGCATTCTGACTGTCCGTCTGTTCGTGGGTGATAGGCCGTGGATATGTTTTGTTCGATGCCTAGGATCTTGCACAGTTCGCGTGTGAATTTGGATGCGAATCTGGGGTCTCGATCGCTAATGATGCGTGCCGGTAGTCCGAATCGGGTGAAGACGTGTTTCACGTACAGGGCCGCAGTTCCTTCTGCGCTTATCTCCTCTAGGCATGGGATGAATATTGCCGCTTTGGAGCAGTCGTGGTCTGTTACTGTTAGTATGGAGTCGCAGCCGTCTGCTTGTGGTAATTTGGTGATGAAATCCAGGGCTATGGTTTCGAACGGCATTGCTTCCTTTCTGGGGAAGATGGGTTGGAGTGGTGCGCGTGTGGGTCTGTTGTTGACCTTGATTCGTTGACAGTCAGCGCATCCTTTGACGTAATCCTGTGTTTCTTGCCGAAGGCCTGGCCACCAATAGTATCGTTCTACCATTTTGATTGTCCGGTTGATTCCAGGGTGGCCGTGGACTGGTGGGTCGTGGTGTGCTCGTATGATGCGTTGCCGTTCATGTGCGTCTCCTGTGACTACGCGTCGTCCATCTTTGTACCATGTGTTCTCGATTTTCTTTAGCCTGTGGGGGTCCACCCATCGCTTTACCATGGTTTCGTCTTGGGTGTATACTGGGTTGGTTGGTTCCATCTCCGTGACGTTGATGGTGTGTTGCGTGCGTGTTGGGTTGTTCGTTGTGTCGACTTCGGTGGCTCTGACGAACACGTGATCTGGGAGTACCGTGACTTGCTCGTTGTCGTGTTCTCCTTGGTCGTAGTCTGGTCGTCTTGATAGTGCGTCTGCGCGTCCATTGGCTGTTCCTTTGATGTGGTGAATCTCTATGTCGTATTCAGCGAGTTCGAGTACTTCCCTGGCCACGCGTCGGCTGATCTTCTGAGGTGATCTCCAGTACTGCAGGTTCATGTGGTCGGAGAAGACTTTGATTTTGTGTGGTGATCCAGCAAGGTATTGTCTCCAGTTTCGTAGTGCCTTTACGATGGCTAAAAGTTCCAAGTCATAGATGTCGTAGTTCCTTTCTGCTGCGTTGAGGGTGTTTGAGTAGAACGCAATTGGGTGGCGTTTGTTGTCCGTTCCCTTTTGGAGGAGTACTGCTCCTACCGCATATCCAGATGCGTCGACTTCCAGCTCGAACTGCTTGTCTAATTCCGGGTGTTTGAGTACGGGTTCTTCGGTTACCAGTGCTTTGAGTTTGTCGAATGCCTGCTGTTGTTCCGTTCCCCATTGCCAGTCAGTGTCTTTGCGCGTGAGTTTGTTGAGCGGTCGTGCATGTGTGGCAAAATTTCGGATGAAAGCGCGGTAAAAGTTGCAAAACCCTAGGAAGGATCGCACCTGTTTGACGGTTTTTGGTACGGGCCAGTCTGTTATGCCGGAAATTTTGACGGGGTCCATGCGAATCACCCCCTTTTCAATGATTACCCCCAGGTAATCGAGGGAGGAAGAGTGGAAGGTGCATTTCTCGAGTTTGAGGTAAAGGTCGTGTTGTTCCAGTAGGTCCAATATGTCGTGTACTGCTTCTGTGTGTGCTTGTTCTGTGGTTGCTGTTGCGATGCCAATGTCGTCCATGTACACTCGGATGATGGTCCCCTTTTTCTCGTGGTAGTCGATAAGGGGTTGGCATATGACGTTCATCATTTCCTGGAAGGTGGATGGGGAGTTGGTCATGCCGAAATACATTACTACTGGCTCAAAGAAGCCATATTTGGTTTTGAACGCTGCTTTGTACTGGTCGCCATCTTTGACTAGAATGTTGTTGTACCCCTGCCGAACGTCGAATTTGGAGAATATCCATCCCGCACTGAGATTTGCGATAAGTTCCGGTATCAGGGGAAGTGGGTATTGGTTGCGTATGGTCCATTTATTGAGCGTTCTGTAGTCCTGCACCGGGCGTAGTTTCCCGTCCTTCTTTTTCACGAAGAAGAATGGAGATGCGTACGGGGATTTAGATGGGCGTATGTACCCTTTTGCCAGTTGTTCGTCTAGGAATTCTCGTAGTGCCTTGTCTTCTGCTTGGTTTACAGGGTATACCTTGCAGTCGAATGAGTCGGGTGCTTCTGGTTTGAGTTCGATGGCGTGGTCCCAAGGTCTGGAAGGTGGGAGGCGTTGGGATTCTTCTTCGCTGAATACTTTTGCGTGTCTTTTGTATTCCTCGGGTATTTCCTTTTTCTCCGTGTATTGTTGAGCCGCTATTGCCATGTCTGTTGCCGTTGTTCGTAGGTGTACCGGTAAGGTCTGTTCTTCTAGTTCCCGGAAGGCTTGCTGTTTGTTTTCTTCCTCGATTTCTACAATAAGTCGTCGGAGTTCCGTTGGTCCGAATGGTTTGAGCGGGTTGGTAGTTCGGATGACGATAGGGTATTGTTTGGTGTCGAGGGTGGCCGTTGCCCATTGAATCTTTGGTTGAAAGGTTGCGAGCCATGGGTACCCCAGTATGAGGTCTTCTCCTCCTACGTTGGTGACTAGGAAGCGGATGTCCTTGAGCTTTCCGTCAGTTTGTACGTTAAGGTCCACACAGTGGGTGATTTTCCCTCCTTTGTTATGTGTCCCATCTATATTCCAAATGTTGCGGGGACGCTCTAGTATTTTGGTGCCTAGATGCATCCTTTTGACGAAATCTGGATGTATGAAGTTGTCGGTGGCTCCGGAGTCCACCAGTGCTTTTCTTTCGGCCATGAAGTTACTCGTGCGGATCGAAACTGGAACATGCATAGATCGATAGCGCGTTATGAACGACGAGTTACAATTGACTGCCCTCACCCAGGCCGTTGGGTTCAGGCGTTTGGAAAATCCTGGCTCCCTGCCATGTTTCTAGCGAACATCTCTCTTCCTTCTTCTGGAAGTTCTGCGATTCTCCCCATGATGTCCTCCACCTGTTGCGCTGATGTGGTGCCGCGATTGGCTTGCACCGGTTCGTCGAGGTCGATGAGGGGTTCTCCTATGACGCTTTGTGGAGCGGTGGGTACTTCCTCGATGTATGCGCTCCTGCCTTGAGGTGGTCCTTGACGTGCTTGGCGTGGTTGCTGGCATTCTCGTGAGAAGTGACCCTTCTTTCCACAGTTATAACAGGTTACGTCCCTTGTGTTAAAGACGCCTCGTCCTCCTCTTCCTCTTGCGAGGAATCCTCCGCGAGGGGGGAATGGGGGTCTTCCTTGTGTGTAATTCCTCCATTCTTGGGGATTATTTGGGTTTGCTTCTTCGGATCCTGCGACCCTAGCGCGGATTCTTCCTGGTGTGGTGTCCATGGCGTCGGGGTGGTTTCGGTATTGCTGCTGTCACGGTGTGCGAAGTGGACGCTTACTATACGGTGATGACTCCTTTAGTAAGTCGTAATAAGTCATGGACTCGAGTATCAGTCAGCGTCGTTACAGTATCACATGCCGATGTGGCATGACTCATTCCTAGGACAGCGGTAGTAGGGTTCGAGCTACTTACGCTACTAGTCGTACGGATTCGGGAGGAGCTTTAAAGCGTCCTCGTATGTGTATAAATAGTGGCTCGATAAGACCAAGATACGCCATCTTGGTCTTCTTCAATCACCACTTTCTCTCTTCATCTACCACGCGTGCTTTCGCTTGTCTCCTCGGAGCAAGTCGTCTCTATCGATTGCCTAGTGACTCGAAACGTCCTAGTGCCGGATTTACCCGCGTCACGTGCCCTGAGAAGCGCCGTGTACACGTGTTCAAGTCACGTGACTTATCGTCGGAATATTCGCTAAGTCGTGAACGCCCTTTCGCAGTCCAAGTCGGACTAACGCCAGTGGTGGCGTTACATTAAGACCAAGATCCCTCACCGTGGCGTTCACAACTCGAGATCAGTGGAGAAACTTTCAAACATACTCCCTTGAACGAAGGGGAGATCGCAACGTACCAACACAATTCCTAGGAGCAGCTAGGTGGAGAGAATACCGAGGAGAAACTGGTTACTTCGTAGACTTCGCATCGGGACCCACCCGATACCGACCAGTTGAGTTTAACTTCGACAACCTTTGCTGGGTGGAGATTACGTGGAATCCCATAGACAATCGGTTCGACGTAGTCCGACCCGCCGGCAGGAACTATAACTGCGATATCGACGCCAGAGGACTACCCACGCGAGAACAGTGGGGACGCATCGACGGACAACCAGAAGAAGAACCTAGCACATCCGAACCCAGAACACCCGCACCATCAGAAACTAGCGGAGACGAAGAGACTTCCAACGCCGGCGACGAATCGGAAATTGAAGAAGTAGTCCAAACAGCTGAGTCCCTTCACATAGACGAACCCGAAACCATCCACGTACACGCCCCCGCAGTCATGGCTACCGCAACTCTAACGCACGAAGAACTAACCACAGAAGAAGCACGACGCATCACCGAAGAAGCGGAAGCGCACCTACAACCCATCAACCCCGCTACAGGACACCGCATGACGGCTGACGACGCAGCCATATTTCGCGCAGTAGGCCCAGACATACCAGACCCACCACCAGGAGCGGGAGGACCCGCACCACCTAGAAGGCCAGGTGGAAATTTCGGTCAAGGCCCGCCAGGAGGAGGCGGAGGAAGATATCCGCAATTTGGCGGAGGAGGAGGAGGTAACCCATTCGGGGGAGGACCACCACCCCCTCCAGGAGGACCACCGCCGGGGGGACCGCCACTAGGACCACCCCACGGAACGGAGCGATTAGTAGGAGAAGTGCCAACCGTCTTTGATGGCAATAGAAAAGAGTACGAGTCCTTCCTCACTCAGTGGCACATTTACTGGGGACAAAATGCAGAAGCACCGATTATGCTCAACGTCTATCGGCGGTGTCTGCTCTTCCTAGGACTCATCAAAGGACCCCAAGTAGCCAACTGGACTCTTGGATTCCTCCAATGGCTCAACAACGAACTGCGTCTCGGGAGAAGCAGATACGACGACTACCTATGGGGCACGCTGACCGCAGGATTCTCAGACCGATTCTCCAATGTCCTCGAACAAGAAGAGGCGCAAGCCACGCTGGCCAAAGGATTCAAAATGGTTGGAGACGATATTGATTCGTACGTCACCAACTTCGAACAACTAGCGCGGAAAGCTGATTACCGCCTCAACGACCGCCAAACGATGGACCGATTTACCGCGGGACTACCCAAGGCACTGTTCACCAAAATCTACGAGATGGATGATCCGCAAAACTTCAACGAGTGGAAGGAGGCAGCTATGCGCCGCCAGAAACAGTACATCCACCTACGCGCGCGACTCAATCTCACCAGTGCGCCATCGCGAGGACCACCCCCCGCACGCTCGAACCAGCAGAACAGATACGCCCCGTCGTGGGCACCACCTCGATACCCACCGCCACGACACGACCCAAACGCGATGGATACGTCGGCCGATCGGACACGCGCAAGACTCGCCATGGTAGGAGACCCCAATCGAGCACCGTATACCCCTCCATTTCCACCGCGGGGAGGACCGGGGCAGAACAAAGGAGGCGGACAACGCCGAGACATGAGGGAAGTTATATGCTATAACTGTAACAACCCGGGTCACTTCTCACGAGACTGCACACGCCCTAGGAAGCAGAGGCAGCAGTACCAACCGCGCGCCAGTACGAGCCGTAGCGCGGAAACCGACTACTACAGCCAAGAACCTATAGTCGCAAGACGTGCGGAAGCCACAGCCGAAGAACAGGCGAAAGGATGGATGGACACCATACGAGGGGCGAGTGACGAGGTGAAAGACCTCATATTCAAAGACCTATGGACCCAAGAGGGTTTTCAGGACGCCTAAACCCATCGGCCTGGGTGAGGGCAGTTAATTGTAACTCTGTAATCATGACTCGCTACCGTTCGCTTCGAATTCCAGTCTCGATTCGTACCAGTTACTCCATGGCCGACATTAAAGGACTCGTTGACTCGGGTGCCACCGACAACTTTATAAGACCCGCGTTCGCTAAACGCATGGGCCTCGGGTTGCAAACCCTCGAGCGACCCAAGAAAATATGGAACATAGACAACACGGAAAACAAAGCTGGGTCCATCACTCACTTCGTCGACTTAGACGTCCAAACCAACGGAATTAACAAAGTCATGAGATTCCTAGTCACAGACATCGGAAACGAAGAACTAGTCCTCGGATATCCTTGGCTAGCCACCTACGAACCGACCATCAGCTGGACCCATGCTACCATTCACGAAGATGCGCTTCCAATAGTACTCCGATCAATCAACCCTAAGGAGTCACAAACCACAATAGCGGGTGCAATTACACAACAAGAAGGGGAAGACATCGTACAGGAACTCGAAGAAGAGTGCCAGATACGTACCACAGCTACAGAACTCGCCATCGCAGCTAATCAGAACACGGTCGCGGCAGTTATCCCAGAACCATACCAACGCTTCGCAAAGATATTCAGCGAAGAAGCGTCCCATCGATTCCCACCTTCGCGACCCTGGGATCATGCCATCGACTTCAAACCGGGCACCCCAACAAGCATTGATTGCAAAGTCTACCCCATGTCGCAGGACGAGGATCAACAACTCCGCAAATGGCTTGACGAACAACTCAAAATGGGATATATACGACCTTCGAAGTCACCATACGCCTCGTCCTTCTTCTTCATTAAAAAGAAAGACGGTAAACTGCGACCAGTACAGGACTATCGGAAGATCAACGCATGCACCGTACGTAATCAATATCCACTACCGCTCATGGCTGAGCTCATCAACGACCTGGGAAACGGACACATCTACACCAAACTCGACGTACGGTGGGGGTATAACAACATACGAGTCAAAGAAGGAGACGAACCCAAAGCCGCGTTCAAAACCAAATACGGCCTCTTTGAACCACTCGTCATGTACTTCGGACTTACCAACTCACCGGCGACATTCCAGAACATGATGAACGACATCCTCGCCGACGTCATCCTCTACTACCAATCACGTGGGACCGTTATCAGGGTCTACATGGACGACATCGGCATAGCCACGACTGAGGAAGCCGGCCTACAAGCCCATATTGAAGCCGTCAGCGCCGTACTACAGGTCGCACTTGACCACGACCTCTACTTCAAACCGGAGAAATGCCTCTTCCACCAACCGCGAATGGATTACCTGGGGGTAATCCTTGAAAAGGGGGTAACTCGTATGGACCCCGTAAAAATTTCAGGCATAAAGGACTGGCCCCGCCCCACGAAGGTACGCGACGTACGCTCCTTCCTAGGCTTCTGTAATTTTTACCGCCTCTTCATTCGCGGTTTCGCCACGTACGCACGAGCACTCAACAAACTTACACGTAAAGACACCGAGTGGACGTGGGGAAAAGACGAAGAAAAAGCCTTTCAAACCCTCAAGAGTCTTGTCACCAACGAACCGGTACTCGCACATCCGAGCCTAACAGACCAGTTTGAACTCGAAGTGGACGCATCAGGATACGCGGTGGGAGCAGTCCTCCTACAAAAGAAGAAGGATGGAAAGCGACACCCTATCGGATACTTCTCGGCCACGCTGAACGAAGCCGAACGAAACTACGACATCTACGACCTAGAACTTCTAGCCATCGTCAAAGCACTAAGACACTGGAGGCCATTCCTGGCAGGATCCCCGCACAAAATCAAGATCTTCTCGGACCACCTTAACCTAACGCACTGGAAATCACCCCAAAAGATAAGTCGCCGCGTAGCCCGAGAAGTCCTAGAACTCATGGAATACGACTTCGAGATCCACCACATCAAAGGAACTAACAACGGCCGCGCAGATGCCCTGTCCAGACGACCAGACTACGATCGAGGGGAAAATGACAACGAAGGAGTCACCGTGCTACCGGAGGCAGTCTTTGTTCGAAACCTCACCACACAAACCCCAGAGACGCTCGAACAAGACGAACACGTCCTACGACCATGGGTGGACACCCACCAACTCAAGAAAGTCGACGGAATCTGGTATCGACAAGGCGCACGAGTAGTCACGGGTGGACAAGACGCTATACGTACCATTATCGCCAACCATCACAACCCACCAGTATACGGCCACCCAGGGATCAAGCGCACCACCCGAATCATCGAGCGAAGTCACTGGTGGCCGCACATGCTGAGACACGTCACCGAGTACGTCCAAGGATGCGCAGAGTGCCAACGCCACAAAGTCAACAACCGACCCACGAAAGCACCCTTGGTTCCTATCACGCCCGCAACCGACGCTAAACCCTTCGAAGTTATAGCTCTCGATTTTATCACTAAGCTACCCGTATCCCAAGGGCACGATTCAATCCTCACCGTAACCGACCATGACTGCACCAAGGCATCTATATTCATCCCATGCGTCGAAGAGATAACGGCAGAAGAAACCGCAGCCCTGTACGTCACTCACGTGTTTCGGAGATTCGGATTACCGGCAAAGATCATCAGCGACCGAGATCCACGCTTCGCATCAAAGTTTACCCGCGAACTATGCCGGATCCTGGGAATCTATCAAAACATTTCCACCGCCTACCACCCCCGAACGGACGGACAATCGGAACGCACCAATCAATGGCTAGAGCAGTATCTAAGGTTCTGGGCTAACGAGCGTCAAGATAACTGGGCGCGATTCCTACCAATGGCAGAGTTCGCGCACAACAGTTGGCCACACGAGGCAACAAGGAAGTCTCCGTTTTCGCTCATGATGGGATACGACCCACGCGCTGATTGGATCGATAAGCCATCCCCTATCCCCCAGGTGCTCACGCGACTCCAACAATTCCGAGAAGCGAGGAAGGAAGCCCAAGAGCTTATCCGAAAGGCCCAATCCCTATGGGTTAAGCACCGAGATACGCCCAAATATCAGATAGGAGACCAAGTATGGTTAGAGGGACGCCACCTCCGAACCAATCAACCAACGGCGAAACTCGCAGCGCGTCGGCATGGACCCTTCAAAGTCACACGAATACTGTCACCGGTCAACTATCAACTCGAACTTCCCACACAGTGGAGTATTCACCCCGTGTTTCACATTGATTTGCTCACACCTTATCGCGAGACGCCCCTACACGGGGAAAATTTCCAACGCCCACCACCGGATCTAGTAGACGGGGAGGAAGAATACGAAGTGGAACGCATTCTAGACTCCCGGCGATTCGGCCGAAGTAAGAAACTCCAATACCTCGTGAAATGGAGAGGGTACCCAGACTCGGAGAATCAGTGGGTCAACAAGGATGACGTCTTTGCTGACAAAGCCCTAGCGGAGTACGAACGGAGTTCAAAAGCGAACAGAATCCATATAAGCGAGGCCGGCGACGCTAAGTCTACCCCATCTCCCCACACTGGATCCTACACTCAATCAGAGATGTCTCTTCCCTCTTCCACCGCTTCCACCATTGTCGCTCCCTTCATCGGGGAGTCCCTCACCTACCAAGAACTCAACGACGCCCTCAGAGACATCGTCCCCGTTGAGGACGTTGACAACCCCAATGCCCCCGAAACCTTCTGGCTCCTCAGCCACGATGGCCAGCGGCTCAACTCCGCGCCATACACCGAGGCCCAAGTGCGTAGGCTTCGTGACGCTCTCAGAGACAGTCAGTCTGCCTCTCCTCGACCTCTCCCGGTACGAGTCGAATACCGGGTCGAAGCGGAAGAAGAGTCCGGCAACTCGGCGATGGGAGGAGTGGAGGTTCACGGCGGAGACGTGGAAGCTAGAGCAATGGTCGACGGCAGCAACAAGGAGAACGAGGATCCTCGAGAAGAGGAAACTCTTCGACGCGATGATGCGCGCGCGATCCAGGAACAGCCCGAGCGAGAGCTGAAAGAGTGGTACCCAGCTGAGCACGCCTCCATTATCCAGTCCACCGACTCTGACCACCCCAACGAAACCCCTTACACGTGCGACACCATTGGTCGTCCCCTCTACCGGGGCGACATTGTCCACGACGACACACCCGTATCCCATCACCTCGCCGTCCTCCACCGCCGCCTCACCGACTCACGCTTCGCCCCTCACGGTTACGTGCACAACCGAGGGGAGAAGTTCGTACATTTCCCCATCACCGACTCCCGCGGCGTCACCACCCAAGCACCATACGTCCAGGTCATCATGAACCCGGACCCCATCGTCCTCGCGCTCGCGTCGGACAGTGACAAGACCTTCTCGAAGCCACTGTACGCGGAGCCCCAGGTCCGAGAGCGGGGCAAACCCCACTATACCCCGGAGGAGACCTACTCCCTTATCCGGGGTCACGCCAATCAACACCGCCTCGACACCGCGATCAACGCCCTGCACGACGTGGGGCTTAAAGCTGAGTTGCATCGTTACCGCGAATACAGGCACGAGGCTGAAAGAGTCGAACAGCGGCTCCATGCATTGGCCCAGGCGTTGGGAGGCATTCAAGGGGAGCTCGCCCGCAGCAAATTCAGGTTGGAGATGGCGGACATTCATAACCGAGTCGGGTCGGTTCAGGAGGGTTGGCTCGGAGGTATCGGACCTATTCGGCGCCGGGGTCGTCGCGGCTGAAAAGGGGGTGATGTCACGGTGTGCGAAGTGGACGCTTACTATACGGTGATGACTCCTTTAGTAAGTCGTAATAAGTCATGGACTCGAGTATCAGTCAGCGTCGTTACAGTATCACATGCCGATGTGGCATGACTCATTCCTAGGACAGCGGTAGTAGGGTTCGAGCTACTTACGCTACTAGTCGTACGGATTCGGGAGGAGCTTTAAAGCGTCCTCGTATGTGTATAAATAGTGGCTCGATAAGACCAAGATACGCCATCTTGGTCTTCTTCAATCACCACTTTCTCTCTTCATCTACCACGCGTGCTTTCGCTTGTCTCCTCGGAGCAAGTCGTCTCTATCGATTGCCTAGTGACTCGAAACGTCCTAGTGCCGGATTTACCCGCGTCACGTGCCCTGAGAAGCGCCGTGTACACGTGTTCAAGTCACGTGACTTATCGTCGGAATATTCGCTAAGTCGTGAACGCCCTTTCGCAGTCCAAGTCGGACTAACGCCAGTGGTGGCGTTACAGCTGCCACCCTTGGTTCTGTCTTTGGGGTGGTTGGAATCTTGCGGGTTGTTGCTGTTGCTTGGGGCGTTGAGCTAGTTGTCTCCCGAATCCATCCACTCGTGCTTTCATGTGGAGGTATCGTTTTTGTTGCTCGATTAGGGCATTCTTCCACTGGTGGTACGTTACCGGACTGTGGAATTGGTACGCATTGCGATATAGGTCGAGGGGTACGCCTCTAGTGAATTTGTCGAGTACCAGAGGGTCGTCCAGGCGGTAGTCAGCCTGTCGAACGAGCTTTTCGAATGCGGTTACGTAGCTGTCAATGTCTCCTCCTGCCATTTTGAACCCTTTGTCTAGTTCTAGTCTGGCGCGTTCTTGTTCCATGTTGTCCCGGAACTGTCGTTTGAAGGCGAGTTCCACCGCGCTCCATACCCAGGGGTCAGTTCTGTCTGGTCTGGTTTCGATCCACCTTTGGGTTTCTGCGGTCCATTCGTCGACGAGGGGTCCTTGGATGTAGGTGAGGAACATCATTGCTTTGATGTAGGGGCTTTGTAGGCTTCGGTTGGCTATATTTACTTGGGCGAACCGGTTCCATTGGGATAGGAAGGCTTGTGCTTTGTCTCGATCACCCGTGAATATGGGTGGCTCTTTGCCAATAAACTTGTCGGTGAGGTGGGGTATGTCTGCGAATCCAGGGTGTGGGACGCCTCCTTGATCGTCTCCTCCTCCATTGCCTCCGTCTCCACCGTCTCCTCCTCCTGGATTGTCTGCCGGATCTCCTCCAGGTGGGTTTCCTTCTGGTTGTCGCGGTTGGTCTTGTGGAGTAAAAAGGGCTGTCCTGATCTGGACGGGTGCTTGGGTGATTGTAGATGTCATGACTGGGATGGACTTAGCGATGTTTTCTAACGCTAACTCTTCTGCTTCGTCCTGATGGATGTAAATGTCTTCGGGGTTGCTTGCGAGTGATGGGGATGGTGCTGGTGTCTTTGGTGTGGGGGATCGTGCTGGTTCTTCGTATTGTCCGTCGATAAGGCCCCACTGGTCTCTAGTGACTACGCTGCTGGCTAGAATGTTAAGTCGGAGTCCTTCTCCTGCAGGTCGAAGTACTTTGTATTTGTTGTGGAGGTCGTCCCAACGGATTTCCGTCCAACAGGTGTTTTCGAAGTTGAATTCTACGGGGATGATGTGTTGGTTGCCTGATCGATCAAAATAGTCGGTGACGTAGCCTGGTATTTCCGCGTCGTCTTTCCAAAATGCGGCTTCCAAGTATCTCTTTGGTACGTTTCGCTCTCCTCTTCTATCGATGTGATATGGTCTGAATGGGACCCAGTAGTCCTTGGTTGTCTTGGTAGGATTGGCCACGGTGGGATCTTGGTCTTAATGTAGCGTTTACCACGAACGCCTGCCTGACTTAGGCTTCGGAGGGAGTGGCGATCCTCTTGACGATGTAGTTACGATTGACCCTGGCTTGAGGGAAGTCGACTGGGTGTACTTGTAATGCTCCGTTACGATCTTCGTATCCGTGCAGATCGGTTCCGATGGGCACCGATGGAGGTGGTGCGGCGACTATGCGAAGATCGGTCCAAGTCTCGTGATCAACGACGTACAGATATGCGTAGGGAGAGGCCACGCGAGGGTTGAGGTACAGATAGACGCGATGACAGGTGCAGTTGAGAGGATAGTTGTCCACTGACACGAAGGTACAGGGATAAGTCACGAGGGATCCCTTGGTCTAGAGGGATATGTCGGACGACTCACTTCAAGGGGGAGAACCCTATAGAGCGAAGAACTGGTAGTGGTATTGGAAGAAGACCAAGATGCCGTTCTTGGTCTTCGCAGTACTCTACTTATACAGATACTCGCGGGCTTTCAAGCGCCGCTCCAAGAAGTACTAGCTAATAGCGTAAGTAGAGCAAACCCTAGTACAGCTATCCTAGTACGAGTCACATCGAGTCATGATCCGATCCGTTATCGTACACAATCACATGTGCCGGAGCTTACCCGGCTGACTGATCTCAACAAGTCCATGACGATATACTGCTGACGCGGTGTCATACCCTTGACGTCAGTGTCCACTTCCGGGCCGAACGTAACAATTCTCCTCTTCAAGCGATAAAACCGTCGCTTTTCTCCACTCGCTCCTCGACACCACCCCGCGTGTCGCCCATTCCGCGACGCTCCACTCGACCACAGCCGTGAACGACTCCAGGACAGTTTCACTCAGTGTTGTACAAGTCAAGCAAACTCCGGGTCACGGTGGTCACGGTCACAGTAGTCGCGTTGAGTCATTGACCAGTCAATGGTCATAATGAGAGTCAGACCGTTTTTGGAAATTTGGAAATCCGGTAACCCGGAGGCTTGGCCTGCATTAAAACATCATGTATAACTCGTGTCCATGGGTATATAGTCAATGAAATGCTTGGTCTCTCCTTCGTCCTGTCCTTGTTCTACTCTACTACTAGGCACCTGCCCAAGCACTGGTCTTGGGGGCATTTTTCTACAGACAACTTGGGTGAACCCGGTTGATATATGGGAAGGAATTGATACCAATGAAGAAGCTGGTCGCAACTGTCTCACAAAACTCGCAATACATATTCTCAGTATAGTCACCAACTCAGCTGGCTGTGAATGTGTGTTTAGCCACATGGGACTTGTTCACACAGCTGTCCGTAGCAAACTCAGGGTTGAGAAGGTTCGCAAGACAACAATGGTGGGGATGGATATCAAGTGTTCTCATCTCGAAGCCGGGTTGCTTCATATGCAAGGTAAACGAAACTTTGCCTCCAAAGTTGAGGTACAAGAACTCGACCGCATGAGCTTGACGGTGATGGCAGCCGATCACCTCAACATTGATCAGGACGACTCGGATGGGCTCACGGACTTTAACCAGCTATCCAAGTGTCTTATTGCAGGTGCAGCTTCCGCAAATTTCGATAAGGACATCGGTGACAGTGATGACGACCTTAACGAGCTCCCTCCAGCTGTCGCTGCCAGCGTGCAAGTTCTGAGTGGACCCTTGACAATTACTATCCCACCTTTAAACTCGGCATCTCTATCACCTCAAGCTTCTCAACTGAAGAGAACCTGTATCCCCCTCGGAACCCTCTTCAACTACCCGACTGACACAGACCTGCCTTCAGAGGGAATGAATACTTTCTGGAGAGGGGGTATTGAGAACTTCAAGTTGGCAAAAGAGATGGAAGCTTGTGAGATCTTAAACTCGAGCGAGGAGGCTGCTGATGGAATCCAGTCTGAGATTCCAGCTACGCTTGGTGTTATATGACATTTATTAGCATGTTCTACAGCTGCGCGAGCTGTGCACGACTCAGTACGAGCTTTGACACCACACGAGTTACCAAATACAGGTTTTTCTCACGGACCCTTGACCAGCCATGACTCAGTCAACAAAGTCACGCCACCTGACCATGGGTCATTGTCTGACCACGTCAGACCATGGTCATGACAACACTGGTTTCACTACTCCGCGAGCAGTCCACCGGTCAGCGCCTGCTTCACTTGGTACACCTTTTGCATATGATATGCCCGTCATGGGCCAGGTCTGACTTCACTCACAGTAACTATCAGCGCTGCCCAGGAGCTGAGACGCTCTGACACGTGGTATGATGGGCCCTCCGACGATACAAGCACGCTAGCGCGCATCAGCGCCTGGAGCTCTGCAGTTGGCATGCAAGCATTCCCCGAGGCAGCCGCGGGACGCTCGTGCTCGGCGGGAAGGTGCTCGTATTGGACGTCGCGCTCATACCAGAGCCGACCGTGCACGCGTCGTACGCCGGGTCGACGGAGGGCCACGATTCTCCGACTATGGACGCCTTCTTCTCTCGGCTAGTGAGCGGCGTCTCCAAAGGCGGCGACGGACGCAGACTACGCGACGCGCTGGGATATCTAATGCGCCTCGACGAACTCGCCGCACACGAGGGCAACGGAGGGGCTCGCTGGTTTAGCGAGGTAGATGCGCTTGCCAAGGAGCTGGCGAAATTCACCCAGGCAGAGGCCGCTTTCCTTGCACAGTGCGTACCCTCACTTGACCCACATCTCAGGTCTCCTTCCTTTTTCGACACCTTCAGTCCTTGGTCTCAGGCCAAAGTTCGTGCGAGCGAATGTGCTCATGCGCTCATGTTAAATACGGCAGGGTTACGCGATCTTCGTCTGTCCCTCTCGACGTTTTTCTGCTCCGTGGTCACCCATTGGGCCTTCCATATCTTCATTCCCCAACACTCTGCTTCCTTGTTTATCTTTCCCCTCGGGCCTATCTGTCTCTCCAGCGTAGCGCTCAGCGACTATAGACGCACAGACGCAGCCCCCTACATCCGATATCCCATCCACCCACCTTTATAACTGCCTCAGCGGGGACCACCCGCCGATCGGTGTCACCCGTGCAACGCTAGCTCTCGTACCACTATCAGCGGCGCTTCCACATACTCCGCCTTCCTCCGCTGACCCATTGCTATCTGGTCGCCCTTCGTTTCCGCTCGTCCCCAATGTGATCGGATTTTCGTACGATTTCCCATTGCCCACGGGTCCTGATGCCGGAAAGTACGGCTGTGTACTGGGTTTCGGTGCAGGGATCGTAATCAGCCAGTCTCGCATGTTGGAGATCGCGCGCGCGGTGCAACCCCAGGAACAGTCATACGCAGGCACTGGGCCGAGCCTGTCTTTTAGGACATGCAGCTGGGTGGATATGCTTGTTTGTATTCTATATTTATATCGTTTACGTTCGGAACTCCCTTCGCGTGGGGATAGGATGTCTTATTCTATTCGAGCGAGCTACTCGGGTATATGTATACACCGTGTTTATACATTTCAAACCGCAATCACAACCACGCAATCGCGAATACAGAGTCCAACAATATCTTTTGCTTAGCTGACGAGATAGTAACTTACTTCAGTTCAACTCTGAAGGCGCGTTATCATCGGAGTGATACACGGCCACATATGTACTCATTTCGTGCTCATAACACACTAGTGCGCCTTATTGATTTCCTGAATAGGTCTCTCCAACGAATATGCATCCACCATTGCGTTTAACGCTCACGGTGCCCGATGAACCCGGGTTTTTGTTGGAACGCGTGCAGGTGTACAATATGCACAATATGCAGGAGGCCTGGGCCGTTTTGGAGATCGTGCGAGAGCAGTGTTGGCTAAACGAGGTCTTGAATGGAATCGCCTGGATGCCCGAGGTCGTTGTGGGGCCTCCCGTAGGCGACAGCCCTGGGGCAGAGGCAACCGAAGAAGAATTAAGGTCGCTTCTCTCGGGTCAGCGCCCACCCTTCTTTCACCTGCCTTTTGTCTGACGCACCATCAGGCACCTATACTCCGCTTTCAATACCAGTCAATGTTTACGTTGCACCTGCAGCTGTGGTGCTGACTTTCCCCGAGCGGCCGCCCATGCCCGGGTCAGTATCTCCGTGCTACTGAACGGACCGGCAGGAGCAACGGTCGAGGTGCAGGGTGCGATGGGCGCAGATGTGCAGATGGCAACGCTAGAGGAAGCGGTGCGACGCGGAGGCGCGCTGGGATTGCCAGGGGGGTATGGGCGGCGTCTCAGACGGCGGCATAGATCGGATTCCGGATTGCCTTGGACGGTGACCTGGGTAGTTACGTTGGCTGACAGGTGTGCATCCTTGCAGCTTGTATGAGATGCCCGCTGGGATACAGTCCTGTGCGACGTATTGATGCATCGATTATCTTAGTCCACAAACGATGGCGCGGGATTTGTTTTCAGTAGCGCGTATCGCAAGTGTGGCGACCTTTGTCTGGGGACAAACATTCCACTTTATGAAGATGCTTCTTCAGATGGGAGCACTGGTAGTTGTCGCAGCGCAATGGGATTCTTCTGGTGCGATCATTGCTCCGAAGGGCGGCCGCTGTTCTGACCGTCTTTGCGTTGTGCTTAGCGTTGCCGCGAGTTGATGCGGTCCCAGTCGAATTGGCAACTCGATGCCAAGGTTCAGCTGCAGACATGAACCAACGGGAGGCCTTCAATTCTGAGGGTTCTCGCGGCTCTTTGCTCAGGGTAGTGAACCGGAGAGCATGCAAGAGCGATACGACGAGAAGCGAAGCAATGTCCTTTGGACCTGATCTCCAAGACGATCACACAGTGAAAAGGGGGAAACAGTGGACCGAGTGTTGTGTATTAGGGAGCAAGAGAAGGTTCACAATACAAAAGAATTTGTACCTATGAGGCAGGAAGGTAAGAGGGTATATAAGTAGCATGAGAGAAGTAGCTCGGCGGGGAGGACAAGTCAAGACAAAACAGGCGGCGCATATAATTTGACAACACACTCAAACAAATATAAAGTAGGACAAACACGTTCTCCGAGTTCCAACGACCAGCTCGTTTTCCCCTGAAAAGGAACATCGGCACGCTCGATAGACACCTGTGCACGTTAATATATTCCGTTCGTATTCGGCACTCATACTGCCGAAAAATGACGCGTCACATCGCAGGTTGGACACAACGAAATTCTTTCCGATAACGTCGTGCCTTGGATTTTGTGGGATGCCGAAGCTGCTCACCTAATCGAGACGCTACCCTGGGTTCCCTCTGCGCAACTGGTGGGCGCGGACGTGAGTGTCTCTTCCGCGCCACTGCGCTGACTGACCGATATGGATCAGTATCGGATACGGTGGTCAACTTCCAGGGCCTCACCGTGGAGCAGGTGTCGTAGAACCAGGCAGCGGTCATCTCGAACCCGCAGAACCACGTCTTTGTGCTGAAGAACTCGGGCTTCGTCACGTATGGCGTCACGGGTAGCTACGATTGCTCGCAATCGTCGACCAGACGCATTTCCCACATGCGATCAAGGACCGTGTCACCGGCGCCATTCTCGGATGCAGCTTCGAGGTCCGCATGACTTCCGCCCCGAGCCCCCGCAAATTCGTCAACCAGGGACTATGTCGTTGCGTTATTGTGAGTTTGCTAGATAGCTCCTGCGGGCGTGGCTTATCTTGGACATCCCAGCGAATAATTGCGCGATTCTGCAGTCCGGCGACAATCTCCAGCTCCTCCCTGCCGGACAGCACTGTATCTCCCATCCGAACATCATGCTGCGCAGGCTCTACACCGTTGGCGAGAATTAATTCGAGATGCCGACGAAGGACATATGCATACTACCAGTTCATCCAAGGTGGGATTGCGAACTTTGCTTCGCGTGCAGATGTACCCGCAACCAAGTTCCCATGAGCTTGACGTTGTACCTCAAGCGGGAGCTCGAGGAACCATTCAAGCTCGCCGTGCACGGGTACGAGATGCCCTACGATGTGCACCGGGACAAGACCTAGTCCATATTAACCCAGATCGTCACACATTGTACGCATACTTCCTTCTCAGTGCCAAACTGAGCAAAAGACCTCTGACCGTCTTTTGTACTAGTCGACTACAGCTCGATGGTCAAGCAGCACCCGATTGGCGGTGACAGCGTCGAGAACTCAGAGAGCTCCTCGCAGTTCCTCTCCGCGCTGCGAACCCACGGCACGGACGAACTGCACACCGCCGCGCTCGAGTATGGCACCATCCCTCAAGGCCTCGCCGCCATCCACAGGTAGTTCAAGGGCCAGTGATACCCCTCTTTACGCGAAGACAACATGTGCTGATAGTTGTTCACAGGTGAGATCGCCAGCACGATGGACAAGCTGACCAAGTGGGCTCTGGAAGCCCAGGTCTCGGCCACTGTATGTCCCGCCCTCGGTCAGTGCATGCGAACTCGACCCTGATCGCCCCACAGAACGTCGATCACGAGAACAGCAACAAGGTCAAGCAGGAAGAAGGCGTCCTCTCCGTCGCTCGCATCAAAGCCCAAGCCCGCACCGTACGTCACTCCTCTCATCGCCCCACCCCATCCCTCACTAACTGTTTATCTAGGCCGATGCAGACGCAGACGCATACTCGACCGTCGCGGAGCGCACGCGACGGAGTTCGCAGTGGAGGCGGTGGCGATTCGTATCAAGGCGCGTGCGGACGCGGAGGTCGCGGATGAGTTTGCGCAGGAGACGAGCCGCCGCAGGCAGGAGATTGAGCGCATCGCCGCGTTTGGGCATAAGGCTGTGTTCATACCGACTGAGGTCATGGACGTTGCGTCTCAGGTGCTTGCCGGGATGGTGGCTGGCATCGGGGTGGACTTAAGGACATGAACGAGCCCCAACTGCTCATTATGCGTCCCTTCTTTTGCTCTACTTTCTCGTTTTGCCATCGGACGTTGCTACGCCAGATTCGGTGCTTCAACACGTGTACCATACATAGCCCCCCACGTAACACGTAACTTTAGCCTCCCTTCTCTACTATCAACGACAACTGCGCTTGGGAATCGATCTCATTTCCGCGTTCTCCGTTGGTGTTGAGGGGAGCAAGAATCGCTTTTGAAGGTGACCAAAAACTCGACGATAGAACAGGAACCGAGTCAACTTGTGGAGGGATGAGGTCTCGAATACGTGTAAAAAGTGGGGAGAGTAGCAAGGTCCCAATCAACGACACCTAGTGACGCAAGATTCGAGGGATGGAAGGTGGAGGAAGAGCGATGGTATGGGTATGGGACAGCGACAGCGCGAATCCGCAAATAATGTGAGTCATGTGACATTCCGATAGAAACGACCGAATAAGATGAAAAATTCACTAAACGCGCTAGTGTTTCGTTTGCAGGGGTGAGAGTCTCTGTTAATACGGTATATCCACTCACTACTTTGGTACAGACTACATGAGGGTACGATTTTGGTAGTGGGGATGGACATGGATCAAGAATACGACGAAGCAAATACCTGCAGCGCATTTTTGGAAACTCCCGAGTTGCACCGGTGTGAACTCTCGGGTTCGAGTCGATCCCAGTTGTCAAAAGTTCGGTCCGAGTTGGAGTTCACACCGCCGCGGCTGTGGACTCTAACTCGCGGCAACACTAGAATTTGTCCTCTCTCCTTGCTTGCGAGTTCTGGGGAATGAGCCACACCGCATTGGGTAAGCTTGATGGGTATATCTGCGGCAGTTGCTCATCTCCCGCGCGACACGCGTAACCCTGGTGGTTCCTGGTCCGTGAGTGACAGTCGAACAACGACAGTTCGCGTGGTATCCTTGGGTTGATGCTTCCGAGCCGCGGCCAGGGACATTTGGATGAATGTCAACTGAATTACAACGTTGCGAGCGGTCAAATATTAGAGTAAGATTGCAAATAAAAAAACAATACCTTTTGGATTTCGGTCTTAGAATCGGGGCCTGTCTAGCCGGGAGGGAGCAAGCTCGCGTCGACAGTTGACCCTACTTCACTGGAGGTGTCGTCCTCAGCCAACCCAGCGATAGGGGTGCGTGGCATAGCCATCAACCCTAGGAAAAAAAACAGCAAGCCTCAGCACAACAACGAACTAGCGCTGAAAAAAAAGGAAACTCACCAGTACGTGCAGACTCGATGATCCCGAACGGTTTGACGAGGGCAAGGAACGCCTCGACGCGCGGCGTCTTTCCCGTCATCTCGACAATCACGCTATGGTCGCTCACGTCCACCAACCTCGCGCCAAACTGGTTCGCGAGCGTGTGCAGCGAGTGCAGATGCTGGTGCCGCCGGCGCAGCGCCTCGCTCGGCGTGAGCGCCTTCCCGCCCTCCTCTCCCTCCGACGCCGGCTGCTGCGGCGGCGGCGGGCGCGTGGACTCCTCAAAGTGGCGCGCGAGGACCATCTCGCGCTCGAGCTTGGTCTGCTCGGCGTGCGCCCGGTGCGCCGCGCGCGGCTCGTGCGACGGCCCGCCTTCGGGCTGGTCCTCGAGGTACTCGGGCTCGAGGATGGATACTTTGACGAGGAGCAGCTCGCGCGAGATCGTGCGCGTCTCGGTGTAGTCTAGTACGGCCCATACCGGCACCTGTGCCGGGTGAGGGATTGATGATGATGGAGGGAGGAGGGGAAACGCACGAGGTCCTCGAGCTGTCGGCGTGCTTGCTCGACGACGCCGTCTTGCCCGCTGATGACGATGCACATGCGACTTAGGTCCCGTATCTCGGTGCGGCATACGACGAGCGAGTCGATGTTGAATCCGCGGCCTGCGAGAATCCCAGATACGCGCGACAGCACACCGGGCTCGTTCTGGACGAGACAGTTGAGCACATGCCTGAGGGACACGTTTCGTCAGCCCCACGCAACGTAAAAAAAAAAGATGATAAACACGTGGACAAAACGAAAAAGAAAAAGAGCAAAAAAAAACTACTTTACTTTTTGTATGGCTGTAGGCTCGGTGGAGGCGTGTTGTAGAGGATGTTCGTCACAGCCTCCTCTGCGGACCGTGACCGCGGTAGGTCCATCTTCGGGAGGGGAGGGGGCCTGACCTTGTGCGATGTCTTGTAGTCGAGCGCGGACGTCGAGTCGTCGATCGGAGGCGGCGGCTTGAGAGGAGTTCCATCGGATAGGATGCGCACCGTCGAGGACAGCCCCCGCGCCGTAGAGAGAGTTCTTGAGACTACGAGAGCACGAGCAGCGGTAAGGGGTTTTGTGTGTTGTCGGGTTGATGACTGACGAACTGACGGATTACGGTAAGTAGGGCCGGGCGACAGTCACGCGATGCATCAGGTGACGTGGTGTTAATGCGGATAGCAGCATCGTGATAAGAGTACCCCAACACTCCAACTATACTGTACGACTCTAACCACGAAACAAGCATCCAGTATGGCGACTGCACAAGACCGGCAAATTTTCTCGAATTCGTGCGTAAAACAATGCCCATTCACCCGTGACTTGATACTGACCCAATACTCCAGCCCGGGTCCCTCAGCGTCGCAAAATATACGTGTTCCCGTACTCGCTCAAGGACCGTCCTTGGACAGCCCTCCAGACGCCGACCCGCAGGGAGGCTCATCCCAGCTTCATGTTGAGGTGACCGGTATGTACTTGAATCCTGACCCGTTGATTCCCCGATAACCATTTTAATTTCTTTTTCAGTCCTCCGGGCAGACAATCTTCCTAAACTCAAGAACTTCTTGGGTCTAAAGTTCTTTGTTACTGTCACCAATCAGGCGACAGAAAAGAAGACGCCAAGTGTTCCGGCTAAGAGACAGACGGCGAGGTGGGGCGAGAGCCTTGGTGCCTTGTAAGCCATTGCTTTTTAGTCCTCTTCTTCGGCTGAGATCTGTTCAGCATTCTACAACCGTCTACGCCTCTTATACTACGCCTTTATGCGAAACGGAAGGCACGTCAAGACACCCTCATTGGAACGCATGAGATGATACCCGTCGAATCCCAAATCAGTTCGTTTCTTATTAAATCCTCACTTTTCCCAGCCGCTAACATCTTGGGTGATAGATACACCTTTTGTCCTCACTACTGTCGACAGACAGGGTGGACAGTCGATCCCACTGGTCACACTCTATTTGACAGTCGTTGTGTCACCGAACACAACTTCGTATCCGATCTTGCCCACCGACGCCCCCGATCTCCAATCGACCGAAATCAACGACTCGCCTTCTGGAGAAGCTGAGAAGCCTTCTGTGCCCCAGGATTACATTCGATCCACCATCGCCACCGGCTCTGAAACACACTCACCTGCCGAGAATGCTCTCCATGGCGCCGGCGAAGCTATAGCGAATCTCTCGAATACATGGGAAGGTGCTCTTGAGAGGATCAAGTGGGTGATGGATACTGTGAGCCCAGTTGCAGAAGTGCGTCGCGATCTCCTTGCTGCCAATCCTTGACCGAGCCGAATTTCGTCCTCAGCTTCACCCATATGCAAAGATGGCACATGGTCTGCTCTTTGCGATCCCCAAGGTGAGCCGTTCGCGCTATTGTCGGGCTAAATTACCTATGCAATGTTTATCCTAGACGCTCTTGGAACAGTTTCAACGCGATGACAACATCCGAACCTTACTTTCCGCTGTGCACGATTCCTTTGATTTCGCAAACCAGGAGGACCGTTTCAAAGCTCTCGGGCGTGATTCCAAGCAAGCACGGATCCTCACGCTCATGTTGCAACATGTCTGTAATTGCTGCGACTTCATCCGATCATACGCAAAGGATTCGCAATTTTGTACGTAATGTTTACCCATTTCAGTGGCCGACGTAAACATGCGGTTTTAGGGAAGCGAATATTGAAGAATACTGTCACCCAAGTCGACAAAACAATCGAGGACTTCTGCGCTACCCTTCTCGAACATCGAAGGGCATTCTTGGATGAAGCCACCATCACCACAGAGATAACCGCACTCCAAATTCTAGACGATATGGGAATAATTTCGGGTCAGCTTGACGGGATGGCTTCGCAGCTGAAGTGGGTGTCTAGCCAAGTCTCAGACGCTGGTACGTAGTCCTGACACTTTTAAGATTGTCGATCTGACAATTCGTTATAGAACTGGATAGAAAAATCGGAGAAATCCCATATGGGACAGGTTCACGATTCATGCCAGACAAGGGCTGTCTTACGGGAACTCGCATGGCATTCCTGGACTTCATTGACAATTGGGTGAACAATCACACTTCCGAGCGTTGTCTCGTTCTTTTCGGGCAAGCGGGCACGGGAAAGTCGTCGATTGCGCATGAGATCGCGCGTCGCTTCGACAAAATTCATCGTCTTACGTCATCGTTTATCTTTTTGCGGAAAGAGCAATCCAAACGGGAAGCTTACCACCTCTTCACGACTCTTGCTCGCGATCTCTGCGACCGCTATCCCTCGTTTAAAGCCGCGCTTGGAAGGGTCGTGAAGGACAAGTCCTCTCTTCGAATTGGTACACGTGACTATGATACCCTGTTTCGATCCCTTATCCTGGAACCGCTCAAGGACCTACACGTCGTCGGTCCTATACTTGTTGTAATCGACGCCCTGGATGAGAGTGGGGATGCAACTGGTAGAACGGGATTACACACTTTTCTCGCTAAAAACCTCATCGAACTCCCATCGAACTTCCGTGTGCTCATTACCTCGCGGCCAGAGGATGGCATCGAGTCGGCGCTAGTTGGGGCGCCATCAGTCGGGATCAAACGCATTAACGATTCTGAGCTTGCCGCCAAAATGCGCGACGATATTTTCGCGTTTTTGAAGTATAGGCTTCCTTCGGAGGAGTTCAGAAACTACGGCAACGATCTGACGACAAAGGCGGAGGGATTGTTTCAGTGGGCAGCGGTTGCCAGTCAAATCATCCTAGATCCTCCCGGGCATTTCGGTTTTAACAGGAAAAAGGTTATAAGCCATCTTTTAAGACCCAGCGCAAATCGCGATGGACAAGGTCCCTTGGACGAACTATACAAGGAAGTGCTCGAAGGATACTTCACAGACCGCGAGGCACGGCTCCTATTTCGCACTGTCGTGGGACAGCTGGTCACTGCAATTGAACCGCTCAGTATCCGCTCCCTGACCACTCTGCGACGACACGCCTCCGACAATGACGACGACGACAGTAATGCCGTTGTGATATTGCTCCGTCGCCTTGGCTCGTTGTTGAGTAATGTGAATTCATCCGATGAAACTCTTCCCATCATACCTCTTCATGCATCATTCCGCGATTTCCTCACCAATAAAGAGAAGAGCGGTGATTTTTGGGTCGACCTTCATGATACGCACCGTCAGTTGGCGCATTCCTGTCTCGGTCTACTGCTCAAAGATCTCAAATTCAACATCTGCGATCTCGAAACATCGTATCTCGCAAACAAGCATGTCACAGACCTTAGCTCCCGCATTGATAAACACATTTCACCTGCTCTGTCGTATGCCTGTCGTTTCTGGAACGATCATATGGAACATATTGGTTTCGAAAGCGATCTGTTTGAAAAACTTGGAAGTTTCCTCGAGAAGAAACTTCTGTTTTGGTTGGAGGCCGTCAGCTTGACGAGTAATCTGAGTCTTGCTTCGGCAGCGTGCTCGGCTATGAATATGTGGTTAGCCTCTGGTCAAGCCGGTAAACAAGGTGTAAGTTCAATCGTCGATTCGATGAGAAAGGCGAACAACTAATAATCACGATTGCAACAGGTCTCTCAGACGGAACTAGAGGAATTGAAGTCGTTGGTCAATGATGCGTCTGTATTTATACGGCATTTCGGGATGGCCATGGCAAAGAGTGCGCCACATGTCTATGTTTCTGCTCTACCATTTGCTCCGTCTCGTTCTCCCGTCTCTGAACGTTATTCAAGCACATTTCCTCAAATATTACGCGTGGAACGTGGGCGATTATCTCATTGGCCACCGTCGGAGATGGTGATCCCAATCGTTGGGGTTGAGGTCCTTTCCGTTGGCATCTCACCGGATGGCCAGCGCATTGTGTCAGGCGGTTCCGATGGAACGATTCGTGTGTGGAACTCTACCACGGGAGAGACAGAGGTGGGCCCGTTTACTGGTCACACGTATTCGGTCAGGTCTGTGGGATTCTCGCCCGATGGCCAGCAGATCGTCTCAGGCTCGCAAGATCGAACAATTCGTGTGTGGAACGCCACCACGGGAGAGACAGAGGCGGGCCCGTTTACTGGTCACACGGATTTGGTCTGGTCTGTGGGATTCTCGCCCGATGGCCAGCGGATCGTCTCAGGCTCGGACGATGGAACAATCCGTGTGTGGAACGCGACCACGGGAGAGACAGAGGCGGGCCCGTTTACTGGTCACACGGATTCGGTCTTGTCTGTGGGATTCTCGCCCGATGGCCAGCGGATCGTCTCAGGCTCGGACGATGGAACAATTCGTATGTGGAACGCCACCACGGGAGAGACAGATGCGGGCCCGTTTACTGGTCACACGTCTTCGGTCTTGTCTGTGGGATTCTCGCCCGATGGCCAGCGGATCGTCTCAGGCTCGCACGATCGAACAATTCGTGTGTGGAACGCCAGCACGGGAGAGACAGAGGCGGGCCCGTTTACTGGTCACACGGATTCGGTCTTGTCTGTGGGATTCTCGCCCGATGGCCAGCGGATCGTCTCAGGCTCGCACGATGAAACAATTCGTGTGTGGAACGCCAGCACGGGAGAGACAGAGGCGGGCCCGTTTACTGGTCACACGGATTCGGTCTCGTCTGTGGGATTCTCGCCCGATGGCCAGCGGATCGTCTCAGGCTCGAACGATGGAACAATTCGTGTGTGGAACGCCACCACGGGAGAGACAGAGGCGGGCCCGTTTACCGGTCACACGGATTCGGTCTTCTCTGTGGGATTCTCGCCCGATGGCCAGCGGATCGTCTCAGGCTCGCACGATCGAACAATTCGTGTGTGGAACGCCACCACGGGAGAGACAGAGGCGGGCCCGTTTACTGGTCACACGTCTTCGGTCTGGTCTGTGGGATTCTCGCCCGATGGCCAGCGGATCGTCTCCAGCTCATACGATCGAACAATTCGTATGTTGGACGCTACCACAGGAAATGCGGAAACTACAAGTCACGTCGACTTTACTGACCACTCCGTGATCGACGAGGAGGGATGGATATGTGGTAGTGGAGGTGAACTTCTCATGTGGATCCCGCAAACACATAGAACAAGTCTTCATCGCCCGAGCAATATCTGGGTTGCCGGCGAATATGAAACCCGCCTCGATCTTTCCACTTTCGTACATGGACAGCGTTGGGCGACTTGTAGTATTGACATTTAGATAGAACTGCTACAGTAATCCGTAGATTTTCTTTAGGCGATCTCAAGTGTAATGTGACAATATTAGCTCATTGAGGCGAACACACTGACAACTCGGTCACTGCCACCATGTAACATGAGTTTGTCGAGCGATTAATTTCCCCGGCACAGCCGGACAACGTAACTGGTCCATTGCGACGCCAACGATCGTCTCCAATCGCCTCTCATGTGAGCCGAATGACAAAAATCATGACCAAAAACACAATCGCGACGACGACGACGCTCGATACTGCCAGACACTTCGTCCTGAGTGCTTTCCCGCGGTGGTCCTGTAGCCGCACGGGGTCCCACTTCATCACGTCCAGGTCCGCACCCACTTCTCCTCTCAAATGCGAAGAACCCCCTGGTCCGCCGCCAGCGCGCCGGAGAAGTGCCCCGCGTTCCGCTGCAGCTGGCCTGCCATCTGCGCCGTGCTATTCCGCAGCTGTGCAGATGCAGACTGCCGCGTCGCCCCCCGTGTTGCGCGCGCTGGTTGTAGACCGCGTCCGATCCGGCGGCAGAAAGGCGTCGGATTCATCGGCCAAGCCAAGGAGCATGTCCACGTCCGCCGAGGAGGCATCCTCAGTGGTGAAAAGTCCCGGCGCAACGTGTGAAGGTGGTGCGAGGCGTTGGGCTGTTGGCAGATCGGGTGTTTGCGTCAGTAGGGTCTTCGGTCTGAGTGCCTCTAGAGAACTGGCGTCTCTGGGAAGAAGCCCTGACATTTTGAAGTCTTCGAGCGCATGGACGTACATCCGGAGGACACCGAGCCCTCGACGGTCGCCTCGCGTAGTACTGCGAGATGATTCCGTCGCCCATGATCTGTGCGGCTGCATGTGATCGGCGTGTATTCAAACAAAAACTCGACCTCGGAAGACTCTAAGAGGGTGCCTCCGAGTAAGATCCTGCACGTAATGAGAAACCATGGGTGTGAAACGAGTAAGGGAGTGACGCTCCGCTCTTGCCAGAACTAGTTGCGTTCGTACAGAAGGTGCTTGACAGCGAAGTTTCTGAAGCGTAGGAGGTCTTGTAGCGTCGCTTTGTGGATGAATTGTATTTCTTGTTTGTTTATAGTAATGACTGAGTCGATGGCCGGGGCAAACAGCGAACAGCTGGAGTATGATGCCTGCCAATTCTCACACGCGGCGGTCAGATACGAACACAATGCCTCATGAATAAGTAAGAAAAGTGCTAGACGCGACGTACTGGTAGGGGTCTCAGCGGCTTGATTATCTGCTCACGCGCTGGAAATAGGCCTTGTGACAGCCGCTGGTATGAACACGAAACACGAAAGGAGAAAATACAAGGGAACAAAATAACGCCTTCGCACCGCAGAGAGTCTCGGTAGTAGTTCGAGCGCTCAATACTCAAAGTCCCGGACGTCTCTCCCAATTAATGAAGTACCGGCGTTGACGTCAATACTCTGTCATGCGTTCCTCGGATGCGCTGACTACTCCCAGTTCTGTCACGGTAGGCAGCGGGTAGGAGAAGGTGGCCCGTTCTGGGATAGAACTCGGACGAGAGCGGCGGGCCGGCCCAGGCCCCCCGATAATGCTGATAAATGTCGGGGTCGGGTCCACCCATTCGTATACCTTTTATAGAAGGAGGGTTGGGTATCGGCTAGCATTTGTCCACCCATTGATTTCCTTTTTTGGAATGAGGTTGGGTTTCCCCATCTACCCCCGAGACGCACCTCCAGAGGCATCCGGTACTAGGTCGGGGATCGGTCCACCCATTGGTGGTTGACCACACTTTGACCACAGCCAGAAAACTTTTGTGTCTTGATCGGCTTGGCTCAGCTACACTACTGCTACACTTCAGCTACTTGTTACGTTCGGCCCGGAAGTGGACACTGACGTCAAGGGTATGACACCGCGTCAGCAGTATATCGTCATGGACTTGTTAGGATCAGTCAGCCGGGTAAGCTCCGGTGCATGTGATTGTGTATGATAACGGATCGGATCATGACTCGACGTGACTCATACTAGGATAGCTGTACTAGGGTTTGCTCTACTTACGCTATTGGCTAGTACTTCTTGGAGCGGCGCTTGAAAGCCCGCGTGTATCTGTATAAGTAGAGTACTGCGAAGACCAAGAACGGCATCTTGGTCTTCTTCCAATACCACTACCAGTTCTTCGCTCTACAGGGATCTCCCCCTTTAAGTGAGTCGTCCAACATATCCCTCTAGACCAGGGGATCCCTCGTGACTGAATCCCTCGCCGTCAGTGGACGTTTATCCCGTCGGCAGCACCTGTCATCGCGTTTACTTGTATCTCAATCCCCGTGTCGCCTCTCCTTACACCTACCTATACGTCATCGACCACGATACTTGGGAGGACCTTCGCATCGTCGCCACCCCTCCCCCACTACTACCACTAGGCGACGACTTACATGGATACGAAGACCGTAACGGGGCCTTACAAGTACACCCCGTCGACTTCCCTCAAGCTAGAGTCAACCGCAACTACGTCACCAAGAGGATCGCCACTCACTCCGGAGCCTAAGTCAGGCAAGCGTTCGTGGTAAACGCTACATTAAGACCAAGATCCCAACCGTGGCCAATCCTACCAAGACAACCAAGGACTACTGGGTCCCATTTAGACCATATCACATCGACAGACGAGGAGAGCGCAACGTACCAAAAAGATATCTTGAGGCCGCATTTTGGAAAGACGACGCAGAAATACCAGGCTACGTCACCGATTACTTTGATCGATCAGGCAACCGACACATCATCCCCGTAGAATTCAACTTCGAAAACACCTGTTGGACGGAAATCCGTTGGGACGACCTCCACAACAAATACAAAGTACTCCGACCCGCAGGAGGAGGACTTCGCTTAGACATCCTAGCCAGCAATGTAGTCACCAGAGACCAGTGGGGCCTTATCGACGGACAATACGAAGAACCAGCACCATCCCCTACACCAAAGACCCCAGCACCATCCCCATCTCTCGCAAGCAACCCCGAAGACATTTACATCCACAAAGACGAAGCAGAAGAACTAGCACTGGAAGACATCGCTAAGTCTATCCCAGTTATGACCTCCACAACCACCCAAGTACCTACGCAGATCAGGACAGCCCTGTTCACTCCGCAAGACCAACCCCGACAACCAGAAGGAAACCCACCGGGGGGAGACCCAGAAGATGGTAACCCCGGAGGAGGAGGCAATGGAGGTGACAGAGGAGCAGGCGACGGGGGAGGAGATGACGCAGCAGGTCTCCCTCACCCCGGATTCGCAGACATCCCACACCTCACCGACAGATTCATCGGCAAGGAACCGCCCATCTTTACAGGCGACCGAGATAAGGCACAAGCATTCCTATCTCAATGGAACCGGTTTGTGCAAGTAAACATAGCCAACCGGAGCCTGCAAAGCCCGTACATCAAGGCGATGATGTTCCTCACCTACATCCAAGGGCCATTGGTCGACGAATGGACCTCGGAAACCCAGAGATGGATCGAAACCAGACCAGACAGAACCGACCCTTGGGTATGGAGCGCAGTGGAGCTCGCCTTCAAACGACAATTCCGAGACAACATGGAACAAGAACGCGCCAGATTAGAACTGGACAAAGGATTCAAGATGACGGGAGGAGACATTGACAGCTACGTAACTGCATTCGAAAAGCTCGTTCGACAGGCTGACTACCGCCTGGACGACCCCCTGGTACTCGACAAGTTCACCAGAGGCGTACCCCTCGACCTATACCGCAACGCATACCAATTCCACAGTCCAGTAACCTACCACCAGTGGAAGAATGCTCTAATCGAGCAGCAAAAACGGTACCTCCACATGAAAGCACGGGTGGATGGATTCGGCAGGCAGCTAGCACAGCGCCCCAAACAACAACAGCAACCCGCAAGATTCCAACCACCTCAAAGGCAGAACCAAGGGTGGCAGCAATACCGCAACCACCCTGATGCCATGGACACCACACCAGGAAGAATCCGCGCCAGAGTCGCAGGATCCGAAGAAGCAAACCCAAACAACCCTCAGGAATGGAGGAATTACACACAGGGGAGACCCCCTTTCCCTCCTCGCGGAGGATTCCTCACAAGAGGAAGGGGAGGACGAGGCGTCTTTAACACAAGGGACGTAACCTGTTATAACTGCGGAAAGAAAGGCCACTTCTCACGAGAATGTCAGCAACCACGACAAGCACGTCAAGGACCTCCTCAAGGAAGGGGTGCATACATCGAGGAAGTACCCACCGCTCCACAAAGCGTCGCTGGGGAACCCCTCATCGACCTCGACGAACCGGTACAAGCCAACCGCGGTACCACATCTGCGCAACAGGTGGAGGACATTATGGGGAGGATTGCGGAGCTTCCGGAAGAAGGAAGGGAAATGTTCGCCAGGAATATGGCAGGCAGCCAGGATTTTCCAAGCGCCTAAACCCAACGGCCTGGGTGAGGGCAGTCAATTGTAACTTGTCGTTCATAACGCGCTATTGATCTATGCATGTTCCAGTTTCGATTCGCACGAGTAACTTCATGGCCGAAAGAAAAGCACTGGTGGACTCCGGAGCCACCGACAACTTCATACACCCGGACTTCGTCAAACGAATGCACCTAGGAACCAAAATACTAGAGCGTCCCCGCAACATTTGGAATTGATGAACAGTACACATGTAGGACATACTCACAGTGACAAGGTAGACTGTGGTGAGATATGAGGGTGGTACTTGAAGCAGCAACAGAGTATCTAGCAAGTGAAGCAGATGTGGGGTCTGGCACACAACAGATGAGAACTGGTGTATATACAACAGAGGGAGACATACCTGGCACACAACAGATGAGAACTGGTGTAGTGCCAGAGCGTACATGGTACTCTACTTATACTGCTACAGGGAGTGACGGTAGTAACACAGGTCACAGTAAATACAAGGAGCGTTGTTCTACAGAGGGACACAAAGGAGTGTGCAGAAGGAGAACAAAAGCGCAAAGAACAATAGAAGTCTAGACTGATGATATCATAGTGACATCACAATAAGGATAGAACAAAAGTAATGAGTACAAGGACGAAATACAATAGGAGTCCAGAGGAGTCCATGATGTCATTGTACAGTGATGTCATAGATAAGAAAGTCCGAGATTGTAAAGATCATAATAATCTAATCTACATAAGTCCAATATATCTTATCTAAAGCAGTCCGTTTATCTGCGTGTCCATACGAGCCGCTAAGTGCGCGCGGGTCACTTATCAACAGGAATATAGACGGAACACACAACAAAGGAGGGAAAATCACCCACTGCGTAGACCTCAGCGTACAAACTGACGGAAAACTCAAGGATATCCGTTTCCTAGTCACAAACGTGGGAGGGGAAGACCTCATACTAGGCTACCCCTGGCTTGCAACCTTTCAACCCAGGATCCAATGGGCGACAGCCACCCTCGACACCAAACAATACCCCATCGTCATTCGTACCACCAACCCGCTCAAACCATTCGGACTCACAGAACTTCGACGACTCATAGTGGAAATCGAAGAAGAAAACAAACAGCGGGCCTTCCACGAACTAGAAGAGCAATCCTTACCGGTACATCTACGAACAACGGCAACAGATATGGCAATAGCGGCACAACAATACACGGAGAAGAAGGAAATACCCAAAGAATACAAAAGACACGCCAAGGTATTCAGCGAAGAAGAATCCCAACGCCTTCCACCTTCTAGACCATGGGACCACGCTATCGAACTCAAACCAGAGGCGCCCGACTCATTCGACTGCAAGGTATACCCTGTAAACCAAGCAGAAGACAAGGCACTACGGGAGTTCCTAGACGAACAACTGGCAAAAGGATATATACGCCCCTCTAAATCCCCGTACGCATCCCCATTCTTCTTCGTGAAAAAGAAGGACGGAAAACTACGCCCGGTACAGGACTACAGAACACTCAACAAATGGACCATACGCAACCAGTATCCACTTCCCCTTATACCAGAACTCATCGCAAGCCTCAGTTCGGGATGGATATTCTCCAAGTTCGACGTTCGACAGGGATACAACAACATTTTGGTTAAAGATGGCGACCAGTACAAGGCAGCATTCAAAACCAAATACGGTTTCTTTGAACCAGTAGTAATGTATTTCAGCATGACCAACTCCCCATCCACCTTCCAGGAGATGATGAACGCTATATGCCAACCCCTCATCGACTATCACGAGAAAAAGGGAACCATCATCCGAGTCTACATGGACGACATTGGCATCGCAACATCAACTACGGAACAAGCGCACGCTGAAGCAGTACACGACATATTGGATCTACTGGAACAGCACGACCTCTACCTCAAACTCGAAAAATGCACCTTCCACTCTTCCTCCCTCGATTACCTGGGGGTAATCATTGAAAAGGGGGTGATTCGCATGGACCCCGTCAAAATTTCCGGCATAACAGACTGGCCCGTACCAAAAACCGTCAAACAGGTGCGATCCTTCCTAGGTTTTTGCAACTTTTACCGTGCTTTCATCCGAAACTTCGCCACACATGCACGACCACTCAACAAACTCACGCGCAAAGACACCGACTGGCAATGGGGAACGGAACAACAGCAGGCATTCGACAAACTCAAAGCACTGGTAACCGAAGAACCCGTACTCAAACACCCGGAATTAGACAAGCAGTTCGAGCTGGAAGTCAACGCATCTGGATACGCGGTAGGAGCAGTACTCCTCCAAAAGGGAACAGACAACAAACGACACCCAATCGCGTTCTACTCAAACACCCTCAATGCGGCAGAAAGGAACTACGACATCTATGACTTAGAACTCCTAGCCATCGTAAAAGCACTGCGAAACTGGAGACAATACCTTGCTGGATCACCACACAAAATCAAAGTCTTCTCCGACCACATGAACTTACAATATTGGAGACACCCCCAGAAGATCAGCCGTCGCGTAGCCAGGGAAGTACTAGAATTGGCAGAATACGACATAGAGATTCACCACATCAAAGGAACGGCCAACGGACGCGCAGATGCACTATCAAGACGGCCAGACTACAACCAAGGGGAACACGACAACGAGCAAGTCACGGTACTCCCAGATCACGTGTTCGTGAGAGCCACCGAAATCGATACAACGGACGATCCAACACGCACGCAACACACTATCAACGTCACGGAAATGGAACCCACCAACCCAGTATACACCCAAGACGAAGCTATGGTAAAGCGATGGGTAGACCCTCACAAGCTAAAGAAAATCGAAGGCACATGGTACAAAGACGGACGACGCGTAGTCACAGGGGACGCACACGAACGACAGCGCATCATACGAGCACATCACGACCCACCAGTCCACGGCCACCCCGGAATCAACCGAACAATCAAGATGGTAGAGCGATATTACTGGTGGCCAGGCCTGCAACAGGAAACACAAGACTACGTCAAAGGCTGCGCCGACTGTCAACGGATCAAAGTCAACAACCGACCCACACGCGCACCACTACAGCCCATATTCCCCAGAAAGGAGGCAATGCCATTCGAGACCATAGCCCTGGACTTCATCACCAAGTTACCACAAGCAGATGGCTGCGACTCCATACTAACAGTAACGGACCACGACTGCTCCAAAGCGGCAATATTTATCCCGTGCCTTGAAGAGATAATGTTACGGTTTCGCCTCAGACCAACCCTCGAACACCCTACGTCAAGACCCCGAACACCGTTAGGAGGAGAACCGCAGAAGATGATGCCGATGAACAGGCAGAAATACGAAGATTAGTGGCTACGCATACCGCAAATAGAGCTAAGTCTCCCACACCATACTACGAACCCGGAAGCGCTCACCGACGTGACCCGGAGTTTTGGGAATAGCGCACGTGACCTTAGCGCCCGCCCGTCACGTGACCCTGGCACGTGACCTGGCTAGAATGCACCAGAAGAGTCCAGATGAGCCTGTGCCTGGACTGGCCTAGATTGCCTCGTGTTTGTGACTCATATCGATTGTGCCTTGATTCTGATGGATTGTATGACTCGTGATTCCTTATCTCTGACTCATGCCATGAGTGCCTTACGCCATTGGCTACTGTTATCTCTGACTCGTTGTGACTCATTCCTAGGATCCGTGTATTAGGGTTTGAGCTGAGCTTCAAAGCTCCTCAGACATGTATAAGTAGAGAGGCTTATGGTCGCTGAAGACCTAAGCTTGACTTCTTGGACTATACCACCCATTGTACTGCCACTCCTAGGCTGTCTGCCAGTTGTGCGCTGTTTGTACCTTGTCTGGAATATCATCCCTGTTTGTCCTTAGCTGGCCTTGTGGAGTGATCCCTGGCATCCCTTCATTTCCCGCTTTCCTCTAGTCGTTTGCTGGCTGTTTGCCGCTGCGCCTCTCTTATCTACTTCATCATTGGCTGGTTGTCTATCGCCTTTGATCGTCTACTCCTAGCCCTTGTGTTTATCGCCTTTCACATCCTTTGGGCTACGCTATTACGTCTCACTTGTGAGCTAGTAGCTGAACGTGTACGTGACTTCGACATCCTCTGTGATCGTTTGGTCGCTGTTGTTGCCTAGACCCGTCGCTCTAGAAGAACGTCCGGTGGAACGTTACAGATAAGCGCAGAAGGAACTGCAGCCCTGTACATGAAACACGTCTTCACTCGATTCGGACTACCAGCGCGTATTATCAGCGATCGAGACCCCAGATTTGCATCAAAGTTCACACGCGAATTATGCAAAATCCTAGGCATTGAACAGAATATATCCACGGCCTATCACCCACGAACAGACGGACAGTCAGAACGTACCAACCAATGGCTAGAACAATACCTACGGTTTTGGGTCAACGAAAGACAAGACGACTGGACACGCTACCTACCCATGGCAGAGTTCACACACAACAACTGGCCCAACGAGTCCACTAGGGAGTCCCCCTTTAACATCCTCATGGGCTATAACCCACGCGCTGACTGGACCGATCGCCCCTCCCCCATACCACAGGTGGCACTCCGCGTCAAGCAGTTCCAAGAGGCTAGAACGCGCGCCCAGGAACTGATGATCAAAGCGCAGCAGGGGTGGATCAAACACAAAGATACGCCCAGATACCAAATAGGGGATCTCGTATGGCTCGAAGGGCGCCACCTACGTACTAACCAGCCAACCACAAAGCTTGCGCCCAGACGACATGGCCCGTTCAAGGTCACTCAGGTGATGTCCGCAGTCAACTATCGCCTAGAACTTCCCACGCAGTGGAGCATTCACCCAGTGTTCCACACGGACCTCCTGACTCCTTATCGCGAAACTCCCACACATGGCCCCAACTATCAGCACCCGCCGCCAGATTTGATTGATGGCGAAGAAGAATACGAGGTCGAGAAGATTCTAGACTCACGGCGCTTCGGCAGAACAAAGAAACTGCAGTATTTGGTCAAGTGGCGCGGATACCCTGACTCCGATAACCAGTGGGTCTCGAAGGATGACGTCTTTGCTGACGAAGCCATTCGGGAATTCAAACGTTCAAACCCCGCCAGAGAAGTGCATATAAGCACAGGGCATTCCCAAGAGACGTCCCCATCTCCCACTCTCACACTCCCATCCACTCATGTCCCAATCCCCAGTTCAAGTACACTATGTCCTCGACGACCTACTCCCCATCTCAGTCCAGCCCACTGTCATCATCCAGAACGCGCCACCATCACCCATGTCGCTTCCCGAGCCCCTTCAACCAAGCCCCAGTCGTCCAACTACCCCCATTCCATCCCTCCTTCCTTCGCCAACACCTACAGCAATCAGCACACGCAGCCCGTCTCCGCAAGGCTACATTCCGACCCGACCTCCGTCCCGTCAAGACCAAACTCAGATACAAGAAGATCGAGCATACGACCGGTACCTGTCAGAGGAGCATTGCCCTCTCAACGAGCACCTCACGTATGGGACTCACCTCACCACTACTCACGACGAAACCCCGCCGCTATGCTCCACAGACGGAGAGCCGTTGGTCTTGCCGCCGAGTCAACAATCCGCACAAAGGCGCCTCTTCCGTGCGGAGGAACACAGTCCAGTTTCCCGACAGTGGATGGAAACACCGCCACCAGTCGGGTTCAAACACAACAGGGGAGTCCACTTCATCCCCTTCCAGATACGCGACGCTCAGGGCCAGCTGCACCCAGCTCAGTATACGCAGCTCGTCTTTACGGCGGACCCCTTCGCCCTCGCCTACAGACGAGGCAGCGACCAGCAGTACGGCAAGTCAGTGCACGCCGAACCCCAATACGACGAACCCTCTCCCACCTACACCAACGACGACCTGGTCTTTCTAGACCAGAACAGCGCATTCCGACAGTCAGTCGACCAGGCCTGCATGGCCATGAACGACCTGACAGTCACGGCCGAGGTACACCGGTACCGGTGCCTGCAAGTGGGCTACAAAGCCAAGGAGGAGGAGTTGAAGAAGAAGATCGCCGAGCTGGACAAGCTTGGAAGCATGCGCCGTCAGTGCGTGCTCCACTTACAGCGCGCCAACGCCATCAAGCGCATCGAGGACGAGCGCGACTCTTATCGCCCGGGAGTGGAGGAGGGACAGCGTATCGCGATGCTCAGAGAGGAGATCATACGCGGTCGGTCTGGGGCCCGATCCTGAAGAGGGGGTGATGTTACGTTCGGCCCGGAAGTGGACACTGACGTCAAGGGTATGACACCGCGTCAGCAGTATATCGTCATGGACTTGTTAGGATCAGTCAGCCGGGTAAGCTCCGGTGCATGTGATTGTGTACGATAACGGATCGGATCATGACTCGACGTGACTCATACTAGGATAGCTGTACTAGGGTTTGCTCTACTTACGCTATTGGCTAGTACTTCTTGGAGCGGCGCTTGAAAGCCCGCGTGTATCTGTATAAGTAGAGTACTGCGAAGACCAAGAACGGCATCTTGGTCTTCTTCCAATACCACTACCAGTTCTTCGCTCTACAGGGATCTCCCCCTTTAAGTGAGTCGTCCGACATATCCCTCTAGACCAGGGGATCCCTCGTGACTGAATCCCTCGCCGTCAGTGGACGTTTATCCCGTCGGCAGCACCTGTCATCGCGTTTACTTGTATCTCAATCCCCGTGTCGCCTCTCCTTACACCTACCTATACGTCATCGACCACGATACTTGGGAGGACCTTCGCATCGTCGCCACCCCTCCCCCACTACTACCACTAGGCGACGACTTACACGGATACGAAGACCGTAACGGGGCCTTACAAGTACACCCCGTCGACTTCCCTCAAGCTAGAGTCAACCGCAACTACGTCACCAAGAGGATCGCCACTCACTCCGGAGCCTAAGTCAGGCAAGCGTTCGTGGTAAACGCTACATACTGTTCAGCAGTTATTCGACTTTGTTCAGCCTACTACAGCTTCGGAACAATTATAACCTTGATTATAACGCTTGCTCATCTATGCCAGTACTGTGCCAGTAGTCCTTCCACACACTCGCTACGCTGCCACAACACAATACTATGAACACATCTGCGTATATATTCACCATGAATTCGAGTTTTTTCTGTGCTAATTTCTACTGTGTTTCCACTGGACATCGCCAACACGATGTCAGCTGCTTCTGAGCTACACACACCTGTTGTCATCACTGATCTCACTACAGACAAGTTCGGTGATGTGAATCTCTGGATCAGGAAAGGGAAACGATATCACAACGTACCAAGCTCGAGGGCGTCGAGCCAACTCCTGGTCTGGTCGCTTGGGCTGAGGCAACCCGTGGTACACTCGAGGACCTGCAGCGTCGCTGCGAAGCGCAAATCCAGGCTATGTACGACCAGTTGGAGGGGTTGTGGTGTTGGTTGGGCGTTCCGGACGCTGCGATGGAGGGATTCGTTGATGCGCATCGTGGCAACACAGAAGAAACGGTCCGCGAGTACGAAGCAGAACTCAAACGCATGCTCGAATTGAAGCGCGAGTGCACAAGTGCGTTTGTGGAGAACACACATGGCGAGATCGCTAAGCTCTGGGACGAGCTCCTCATTGGCGATGAGGAGCATTTGGCCTTTACACCCTACTTTGACAGTGCGCTCTTCCGTTTCACTGTGCGGAAGAACCCTTGTGATTTCGCCTCCTCCTAGATGAACACACCGAAGAACTCGAGCTCTCAACACTCGTTCGCATGCGGTTCATGCACCAGTCTGAGAAAGAAGCAAGTTCTGTGCGTGTCACGCGGACAGGGAATACTCAAGGACTCGGAAAGGTAACTGGTTCAGATCCTGACAAGTTTACTGCCCTTTTCTCACAAGCCCAAGGCGCCAGCTTCACCAGACTCAGAGCAGCAACAACTTTCACAGAAGATCAACGAGATAATCAAAGCTAGTTCTGAGTTGGCGCAAACAAGAAGCACGGGCTTGAATCGTCGCAACCGGTGAACCACTGAAAAAGCTGCTGCAGGCTCCTTCCCAGCTGGCAGCGATTCTACGGCTTCCGGGAACGTTGCAAATCCCCAGGCTGCTGCTCGAAGATCGGCGAACAACGTGAGTGTCTTTGTACAGTTTGGGTATATGATGAGAATTACTCATTCTGAGTCTTCACATAACAGATTGTAAAGCAGCGGGGCAGCGCATTCACATCACTCAAGAATGCGAACTCTCTGGAATCGGCAAAGATTGGTCTTCTTGTTTCTCTCACGAACGGGTGTTTTGGTCTTGCTGTGGTCGACAATAATTTCGTGTTGGTGGAAGGTGAGTCTAAGTCGTTATTTAACAGTTCTCGCGCTCATTGTTCCTTCAGTACTTACAATGTTCGAGAAGAGCGGTGCTAAGAACGCAAAACACTCGTGGACGTCATCAACTACATCAATCGGCGCACTTTCTTACCTTGTAGTCCGGTGCTATCAACACATTCGACAGCGCCAATTTCGAACCATGGATTGCATGGCCACACGGACCATGCGTTTCGCACATCTTCCCTCACTCGCGTTCCTTTGCATGGTACCACCGAGTATGGTTCGCTGGTCCACTGCAAGCAACTTCCTTGAGCTCCTCCCAGGACTTTTCGAAAACATATTTCAAGACCTGAGTTCTGACCGTCAGGCAGTTCTTATGGTAGTCAGGGGCCTTTTGAGGCCTTCGCGCAGAAATAGGGTTGAAGACAACGCGATTGATGACGCAGAGGACTAGGGACTTCTTAGACGTATGTATGTGGTTGCGCAAGTATTTTACAGGGAGCAGGATTTTTTTTACGATTTTTATTGAATTATTACGATTTTTTTACACTCCCTAGAGGTCGGGTACAAAAGTCCACCCATGTCACGAGGATTTCCGGTGCTGGGCCACTGCCGGGTACAATGTCCACCTATGAGGGCCCAAATTGGGCCAGTTCCGGTCAACCCCCGAGGGCCAAAATCGGCCAAAATCCATACCCGACCTTATTCGGCATTATCGGGGGGCCTGCCGGCCCTGTTGTTCAGTCACCACGATCATCTGACAGATCATGAAAGCTCAGCGATTCCCCCAACACTACTGTCCGCGATACAGGAGACGTCTATGCCCGACAATATTCAAACCTCAGGTCTACATCCGTTCTTCTCCACTCGCTCCTCGACACCACCGTGCGTGTCGCCCATTCCGTGACACTGCACTCTACAACAGCCGTTAACAACTCCAAGACAGTTTCGCTACTCCGCGAGCAATCCACCGGACAACACCTGCTTCACTTGGTACACCTGTTGCATATGATGCGCCCGTCACGGTCCAGGTCTGACTTCACCCAGTCCCGTACACAGGTGGCGAAAACTGTCAGCGCTGCCCAGGAGCGGAGACGCTCTGACACGCGGTATGATGGTCCCTCTGACTATTCAAGTACATTGGCGCGCATCAGCGCGTGGAGGTCTGCAGTTGGCACGCAAGCATTCCCCGAGGCAGCTGCGGGGACGCTCGTGCTCGGGGGGAAGGTGCTCGTATTGGACGTCGCGCTCATACCGGAGCCCACCGTGCACGCGTCGTACGCCGGGTCGGCGGAGGGCCGCAATTCTCCGGCTATGGACGCCTTCTTCTCACGGCTACAGCGGGTTTCATAACGATAGATACCTAGCAACCATTTTTCACACATAGGCGGCATTTGAATGGGCATTTCGGTGACTATGCCGAGTTTTCTTCCCACACAAACTAATTGAAGTAATTAAATAATGAATTTATATAACATACTTATCATAGGCTAACCGGGAAAGCAATGAGAGGCGTGAGGTTCGGGAGCGGGAGGTTGACTCAGAAGAAAGAAAAAAAAAATCATATATTCGACAAGAGAAAACAAACCTATAGCTACACTGTACTAGGTGTAAGTAAGGGGGCCGTCATTATGGCCAGCGACGTCCCATCGCCTTCCGTTGTCAGCGTTGTTGTCAGCGCATGATTGTCATAACTGCCGTCTTCATGTTCATGTTCACCGTGGTTGCGGTTGTAGTCGCTCTGGCGCAGCTGTGGTCATCATTGTCGTCAATGTCTTGCTGCCCTCACTGTAGTGGCCCACTGTCGTCGTCATTTCCAACTTGTCGTGGCAGGACTTGCGCACTGTATTGAGTTGATATTGGTTGCAACGGGATTTCGCGTGGTGTCGTGGCCATGTTGTGATGGCACTGCAACGTGGCATTGTGACGAGTCTTGCGCGCCGTGACAGGGTGGCCGACTCCGATGTGGTGAAGGGTAGACGTGGCGGCCATGGGGTAAAGCAACAGTAGTAAGAACTTGAGCAGCGCAGCGCGCACTTCTTGTAAGTGCTGGTGAGGTGAGGCTACACAGCCAGTGCGTCGTGACGGGTCTTGCACGCCGTGATGGGGTGGCGATGGCGAAGCGTGAACGCGGCGGCCATGGACTTGCGTGTGGCGAGGCGGTGAGGACTTGAGGGGTGCGGCAAGACAGAGAAGTGCGGCGAGACGGAGAAAAGAAAAACAAAAAAACAAAACACAAAAAAGGACATATCTTGATCACAGGGCCAAAGCCCAGCTCGTTGTCAGGCGCATCTCCGTAATGGGTGTTGAGGGAATAGTGGGTGTGGGGAAAGGGAAGAATGCGATGGTGGATCAACAAAGGGCGACATGACCGACGCATTTGACAGGCGATGAGGCCTATGAGGGGAGACGATGGTGATGTGGCAATGTCGCAGGAGTTGTGAGGTAGCTTTGTCAGCTATCCCACGATCACCCCCCACGTCGTACGTCAGTACAGCAGCCTGCAGTAGTCCTGCAGTGAACATGGTCAGGCTTTCGTGTGGTACATCTTCAATAGCTTTACAACCTTGCTCTGCAGCCTCGTCCCTATATCCTTGAATCTGATTGTATTTATGTATGTATTATATTTACAATGGCAAAAAAAAAATTCTCCCAGAACCCATGAGGGTTCCGCACCATTTTCACCATCCTCCAATGTTCTGCACTTTCACGCGCCCTTAGCAACTCAAGTTCAGTGCATTGCTGATAGAAGAAATTAAGGTTGCCAGGTCTTGCAACACGCGAAGGTATGCACGAACCTCTGTGCTGCAGATTACCATACGGTAGACCCAGGGCGGGCACGCTCCATGCCGAGCAGATAACTATTCCATAACCCTTATTTTGAAGGATAGCTATTCCATAACCCCATTTCCGTAACTATAACCCATTTTTAAATAATATTTTCCTTCTCTTAATTACGAACCCCGCTCTTACGTTTCGGAAGTCCGCCTATGTATTCGAAATGACGGGTATCTATCGTTATGAAACCTGCTGTAATGAGTGGCGTCTCCAAAGGTGGGGACGGACGCAGACTACGCGACGCGCTGGGATATGTAATGCGCCTCGACGAACTCGCCGCACACGAAGGCAACGGAGGGGCTCGCTGGTTTAGCGAGGTACATGTGCTTGCCAAGGAGCTGGCGAAATTCATCCAGGCAGAGGCCGCTTTCCTTGCACAGTGCGTACCTCAGCTTTCTTTCCTTTTTCGATACCTTCAGTCCTTGGTCTCAGGCCAAATTTCGTGCGAGCGAACGTGCTCATGCGCCAATGTTAAATCCGACAGGGTTACGAGATCTTCGTCAGTCCCTCTCGACGTTCTTCTGCTCCGTGGTCACGCGTTGAGCCTTCCATACCTTCATTCCCCGACACTCTGCTTCCTTGTTTATCTTTCCCCTCGGGCCTATCTGTCTCTCCAGCGTAGCGCTCCAGCGACTACATCCCCACAGACACGGCCCCCTACATCCGATTTCCCATCCACTCACCTTTATAACTGCCTCAGCGGGGACCACCCCCCGATCGGCGTCACCCGTGCAACGCTGACTCTCGTACCATTATCAGCGCTTCCACATACTCCGCCCTCCACTGATCCATTGCTATCTGGTCGCCCTTCGTTTCCGCTCGCCCCTTAATGCGATCGGATTTTCGTACGATTTCCCGTTGCCCACGGGTCCTGATGCCGGAAAGTACGGCTGGGTACTGGGATTCGGTGCAGGGATCGTAATCAGCCAGTCTAGCATGTTGGAGATCGCGCGGGCGGTGCAACCCCAGGAGCTGTCATACGCAGGCACTGAACCAAGCCTCTCTTTTATGACAGGCAGCTGGGTGGATATGCTTGTTTGTATTCTATATTTATACCTTTTCCTTAGCTGACGAGATGTACTTCAGTTGAACTCCGAAGGCGCGCTATCATCGGAACGATACACGGCCACATATGTATTCATTTCGTGCTCATAAGACACTGGTGCGCCTTATTGATTTCCTGAACAGGTTTCTCCAACGAATATGCACCCGCCATTGCGTTTAACGCTCACGGCGCCCGACGAACCTGGGTTTTTGTTGGAACGCGTGCAGGTGTACAATATGCTGGAGGCCTGGGCCGTTTTGGAGATCGTGCGAGAACAGTATTGGCTCAACGAGGTCTTGAATGGAATCGCCTGGATGCCCGAGCTCGTTGTGGGGCCTCCCGTAGGCAACAACCCTGATGCGGAGGCAACCGAAGAAGAACTAAGGGTGCTTCTCTCGGGTCAGCGCCCACCCTTCTTTCACCTGCCTTTGTCTGACGCAATATCAGGCACCTATACTCCGCTTTCAATACCAGTCAATGTTTACGTTGCACCCACAGCTGTGGTGCTGACTTTCCCCGAGCGGCCGCTCATGCTAGGAATGGTCAGTATCTCCGTGCTACTGAACGGACCGGCAGGAGCAATGGTCGAGCTGCAGGGCGCGATGGGCGCAGATGTGCAGATGGCAACGCTGGAGGAAGCGGTGCGACGCGGAGGCGCGCTGGGATTGCCAGGGAGGGTATGGGCGGCGTCTCAGACGGCGACATAGATCGTATTCCGGATTGCCTTGGACCACGACCTAGGTAGTTGCCTTGGCTGACAGGCGTGCACCTTTGCAGTGCATCTTGTATGAGAAGCCCGCTGGCATACAGTCCCGTGCGACGTATTGATACATCGATTATCTGAGTCCACAAGCGTGGCGCGAGATTCGTTTTCAGTAGCGCGTATGGCGACCTTTGTTTGGGGACGCGCCTTCCACTTTATAAAGATGCCTCTTCCGATGGGAGCGCTGGTAGTTGTCGCGACGCAATGGGATTCTTCAGGTGCCGTCGCTGCTCAGAAGGGTGGCCGTTGTTCTGACTGTCTTTGCGTTGTGCTTAGTGTTGCCGCGAGTTGATGCGGTCCGAGTCGAGTTGGCAACTCGACGCCAACTCTAACTCGGGAGTTCGAACCAATGGGAAGCCTTCAATTCTGAAGGTTCTCGCGGCTCTTTTTCAGGGTAGTGAACCAGAAAGCATGCAAGAGCGATACGACGAGAAGCGAAGCAATGTCCTTTGGACCTGATCTCCAAGACGATCACACAGTGAAAAGGGGGAAACAGTGGACCGAGTGCCGTGTATTAGGGAGCAAGAGAGGGTTCACAATACAAAGAATTTGTACCTATGAGCCAGGAAGGTAAGAGGGTAAGTAAGTAGCATGAGAGAAGTCGAGTGGGGAGCTCGGCGGGGAGGACAAAGATAAAATAGGTGGGAAGGTAGGGAGGACAGGACGTCTAGGAGCCGAAGCTCTGGCGTGATAATTTGACAACACACTCAAACAAATCTAAAGTAGGACAAACACGTTCTCCGAGCTTGTTTTCCCCTAAAAAGGAACATCGGCACGCTGGAGGAGCTCAATAGACACCTGCGCACCTTAATGTATTCCGTTCGTATTCGGGACTCATACTGCCGAAAAATGTCCCGTCGCATCGCAGGCTGGATACAACAAAATTCTTTCCGATAACGTGCGTGCCTTGGATGTTGTGTTGGGCTACAGGCAAACTATGGTGGTGCCGAAGCTGCTCACCTAATCGAGACGCTACACTGGGTTCCCTCTGCGCAACTGGTGGGCGCGGACGTGAGTGGTGACATTTTCTCCTCCGCGCCACTGCGCTGACTGACCGATATGGTTCAGTATCGGATACGGTGGTCAACTTCCAGGGCCTCACCGTGGAACAGGTGTCGTAGAACCAGGCAGCGGTCATCTCGGACCTGCAGAATCACGTCTTTGTGCTGAAGAACTCGGGCTTCGTCACGTATGGCGTCACCGGTAGCTACGATGTGCTCGCAATCGTCGACTAGACGCATTTCCGACATGCGATCAAGGACCGTGTCACCGGCGCCATTCTCGGACGCAGCTTCGAGGTCCGCATGACTTCCGCCCCGAGCCCCCGCAAATTCGTCAACCAGGGACTATGTCGTTGCGTCATTGTAAGTTTGCTAGACATCCCCTGCGGGCGTGGCTTATCTTGGACATTCCAGCGAATAATTGCGTGATTCTGCAGTCCGGCAACAATCTCGAGCTCCTCCCTGCCGGACAGCACTGTATCTCCCATCCGAACATCATGCTGCGCAGGCTCTACACCGTTGGCGAGAATTAATTCGAGATGCCGACGAAGGACATATGCATACTACCAGTTCATCCAAGGTGGGATTGCGAACTTTGCTTCGCGTGCAGATGTACCCGCAACCAAGTTCCCGTGAGCTTGACGTTGTACCTCAAGCGGGAGCTCGAGGAACCATTCAAGCTCGCCGTGCACGGGTACGAGACGCCCTACGATGTGCTCCGGGACAAGACCTAGTCCATATTGACCCAGATCGTCACACCTTGTACGCATACTTCCTTCTCAGTGCCGAACTGAGTAAAGACCTCTGACCGTCTTTTGTACTAGTCGACTACAGCTCGATGGTCAAGCAGCACCCGATTGGCGGTGACAGCGTCGAGAACTCAGAGAGCTCCTCGGAGTTCCTCGACGTGTTGCGAACCCACGCCACGGACGAACTGCACACCGCCGCGCTCGAGTATGGCACCATCCCTCAAGGCCTCTCCGCCATCCACAGGTAGTTCAAGGGCCAGTGATACCCCTCTTTACGCGAAGACAACATGTGCTGGTAGTTGTTCACAGGCGAGATTGCCAGCACGATGGACAAGCTGACCAAGTGCGCTCTGGAAGCCAAGGTCTCGGCCACTGTATGTCCCGCCCTCGGTCAGTGCACGCGAACTCGACCCTGATCGCCTCTCAGAACGTCGATCACGAGAACAGCAACGAGGTCAAGCAGGAAGAAGGCGTCCTCTGTCGCCCGCATCAAAGCCCACGCCTGCACGGTACCTCACTCCTCTCATCGCCCCACCCCATCCCTACCTAACTGTTTATCTAGGCCGAGGCAGACGCAGACGCATACTCGATCGTCGCAGTAGTCAAGGCCGTCGCGGAGCGCATGCGACGGAGTTCGCAGTGGAGGCGGTGGCGATTCGTATCAAGGCGCGTGCGGATGCGGAGGTCGCGGATGACTTTGCCCAGGAGACGAGCCGCCGCAGGCAGGAGATTCAGCGCATCCCCGCGTTTGGGCATAAGGTTGTGTTCGTACCGACTGAGGTCATGGACGTTGCGTCCCAGGTGCTTTCCGGGATGGTGGCTGGCGTCGGGGTGGACCTAAGGACATGAACGAGTCCTAACTGCTCATTATGCGTCCCTTTTGCTCTACTTTCTCGTTTTGCCATCGGACATTGCTACGCTATACCCACCTGATTCGGTGATTCAACACGTGTACCATACATAGCCCCCCACGTAACATGTAACTTTAACCTCCCTTCTCTGCTATCAGCGACAACTGTACTTGGGAATCGATCTCATTTCCGCGTTCTCCGTTGGTGTTGGAGGGGGGGCAAGAATCGCTTTTGAAGGCGACGAAGAAATCGACGATAGAGTCAACTTGTGGAGGGATGAGGTCTCGAATGCGTGTAAAAGGTGGGGAGAGTAGCAAGGTCCCGATCAACGACACCTAGTGACGCAAGATTCGAGGGATGGAAGGTGGAGGAAGAGCGATGGTATGGGACAGCAACAAATGACAGCGCGAATCCGCAATAACATGTGAGTCATGTGACATTCCGATAGAAACGACCGAATAAGGTGAGAAATTCACTAAACGCGCTATAGTGTTTCGTTTGCAGGGGTAAGAGTCTCTGTTAATACGGTATATTCACTCACTATTTTGGTACAGACTATATGAGGGTGTTATTTTGGTAGTGGGGACGAACATGGATCAAGAATACGACGAAGCAAATATCTGCAGCGCATTTTTGGAAACTCCCGAATTGCACCGGTGTGAACTCTCGGATTCGAGTCGATCCCGGTTGTCAAAAGTTCGGTCCGAGTTAGAGTCCACACCGGCGAGGACTCTAACTCGCGGCAACACTAGAATTTGTCCTCTCTCCTTGCTTGCGAGTTGTTGGGAATGAGCCAAACCGCATCGGGTAAGCTTGATGGGTATATCTACGGTAGTTGCTCATCTCCCGCGCGACACGCGTAACCCTGGCGTTTCTTAGGCCGTGACTGACAGTCGAACAATGACTGTTCGCGTGGTATCCTTGGGTTTGATGCTTCCGAGTCGCGGCCAGGGACATTTGAGTGAATGTCTGAATTACGACGTTGCGAGCGGTCAAATATTACAGTAAGATTTCAAAAGAAAAAAAAACTTTTTAGATTTCGGTCTTAGAATCTTGGGGCCTGTCTAGCCGGGAGGGAGCAAGCTCGCGTCGATAGTTGACCCTACTTCACTGGAGGTGTCGTCCTCAGCCAAACAGGCGATAGGGGTGCGCAGCATAGCCATTAACCCTAGAAAACAGTAAACCTCAGCACAACAACCAGCGCTAAAAAGAAAAAGAAAACGCACCAGCACGCGCAGATTCGATGATCCCGAACGGCTTTACGGGGGCAAGGAACGCCTCGACGCGCGTCGTCTTCCGCGTCATCTCCACGATAACACTATGATCGCTCACGTCCACCAATTTCGCGCCAAACTGATTCACGAGCACGTGCAGCGAGTGCAGATGCTGATGTCGCTGGGGCAGCGCCTCGCTCGGCGTGAGCGGCTTCCCGCCCTCCTCTCCCCCTCTGCCGCCGGCGCGGGGGTCGGCGGCTGCGGGCGCGTCGAATCCTCAAAGTGGCGCGCGAGCGCCATCTCCCGCTCGAGCTTGGTCTGCTCCGCGTGCGCGCGGTGCGCCGCACGCGGCTCGTGCGACGGCCCGCCTTCGAGCTGGTCCTCGAGGTACTCGGGCCCGAGGATGGATACTTTGACGAGGAGCAGCTCGCGCGAGATCGTGCGTGTCTCGGTGTAGTCCAGTACAGGGCACCTGTGCAGGGGTTTGTGAGGGAGGGATGACGATGGAGGAAAAACGCACGAGGTCCTCGAGCTGTCGGCGTGCTTGCTCGACGACGCCGTCTTGTCCGCTGATGGCGATGCACATGCGACTCAGGTCACGTATCTCGGTGCGGCATACGACGAGCGAGTCGATGTTGAATCCGCGGCCTGCGAGAATCCCAGATACACGCGATAGTACACCAGGCTCGTTCTGGACGAGACAGTTGAGCACATGCCTGAGGGACACGTTTCGTCAGCCCCACGCAATGAAAAAAAAAAAGAAAAGATAATAAACACGCGGCCGTATCCAAACAAAATGGAAATGAAAATTTTGTATGGCTGTAGGCTCGGTGGAGGCGTGTTGTAGAGAATGTTCGTCACGGCCTCCTCTGCGGACCGTGACCGCGGCAGGTCCATCTTCGGGAGGGGCGGGGGCCTGACTTTGTGCGATGTCTTGTAGTCGAGTGCGGACGTCGAGTCGTCGATCGGAGGCGGGGGCGAGTTCCATCGGATAGTATGCGCACCGTCGAGGACAGTCCGCACGTCGTAGAGAGAGCTCTTGAGACTACGCGAGCATGAGCAGCGAGCATTTTGTAAGGGGTTTTGTGACTGTCCCTGTTGTCGGGTTGACGACTGACGCGCTGACGGATTACGGTAAGACGGATTACGGTAAGTAGGGCCGGGCGACCGTCACGCGATGCATCAGGTGACGTGGTGTTAATGCGGATAGCGGCATCGTGATAAGAGTACCCCAACACTCCAACTATACTGTACGACTCTAAACACGAAACAAGCATCCAGTATGGCGACTGCACAAGACCAGCAAATTTTCTCGAATTCGTGCGTAAAACAATGGCCATCACCCGTGACTTGATACTGACCCACTGCTCCAGCCCGGGTCCCTCAGCGTCGCAAAATATACATCTTCCGGTACTCGCTCAAGGACCGTCCTTGCACAGCCCTCCAGACGCCGAATCGCAGGGAGACCCATCCCAGCTCCGTGTTGAGGTGACTGGTATGTACTCGAATCCTGACCCGTCGATTCCCCGATAACCATTTTAATGTCTTTTTCAGTCCTCCGGGCAGACAATCTTCCTAAACTCCAGAATATTTTTGGCCTAAAGTTCTTTGTTACTGTCGCCAGTCAGGCGACAGAAAAGAAGACACCAAGTGTTCCGGCTAAGAGGCAGATGGCGAGGTGGGGCGAGAGCCTTGGTGCCTTGTAAGCCATCGCCTTTTAGTCCTCTTCTTCGGCTGAGAGAACTGTTCAGCATTCTACAACCGTCTACACCCCTTATACTACGCCTTTATGCGAAACGGAGGGCACGTCAAGACACCCTTCTTGGAACGCATGAGATGATACCCGTCGAATCCAAAATCGGTTCGTTTCTTATTAAATCCTCACTTGTTCCACCCGCTAACATCGTGGGTGATAGATACTCCTTTTGTCCTCACTAATGGCGACAGACAGGGTGGACAGTCGATCCCGCTGGTCACGCTCTATTTGACAGTCATTGTGTCACCGAACACAACTTCCTATCCGATCTTGCCCACCAACGCCCCCGATCTCCAATCGACAGAAATCAACGACTCGCCTTCTGGAGAAGCTGAGAAGCCCTCTGCGCCCCAGGATTCCATTCGATCCACCATCGCCACCGGCTCTGAAACTCTTTCACATGCTGAGATTGCTCTCCATGGCGCCGGCGAGGTTTTGGCGACAATTAATCTCTCGAATACATGGGGAGGTGCACTTGAAAGGATCAAGTGGGTGATGGATACTGTGAGCCCAGTTGCAGAAGTGCGTCGCGATCTCCTTGCTGCCAATCCTTGACCGAGCCGAATTTCGTCCTCAGCTCCATCCGTATGCAAAGATGGCATATGGTCTGCTCTTCGCGATCCCCAAGGTGAGCTCTTCGCTCCATTGTTGGGTTGAAACACAATGTTCATTTGTACGCTAGACCCTCCTGGAACAGTTTCAACGCGACGACAACATCCGAACCTTACTTGCCGCTGTGCACGATTCCTTTGATTTCGCAAACCAGGAGGACCGTTTCAAGGCTATCGACCGTGATTCCAAGCAGGCACGAATCCTCACGCTCATGTTGCAACATGTCTGTAATTGCTGCGACTTTATCCGATCATACGCGCAGGATTCGCAATTGTGTACGTAATCTTCACCTATTTCAGTGGCCGACGTAAACATGCGGTTTTACAGGGAAGCGAATATTGAAGAATACTGGTAGCCAAGTCGACAAAAAAATCGAGGACTTCTGTGCTACCCTTCTCGAACACCGAAGGGCCTTCTTGGATGAAGCCACCATCACCACAGAGATAACCGCACTCCAAATTCTGGACGATGTGGGAATAATTTCTGCCGACGTCGGCAAGATTTCAAGTCAGCTTGATGGGATGGCTACCCGGCTGAAGTGGGTGTCTAGCCAAGTGTCAGACGCCGGTACGTAGTCCTGATACCTTGAGGGTTCTCGATCTGAGGAACATCGTCACAGAGCTAGACGCAAAAATCAGAGAAATTCCATACGGGACAGGCTCACGATTCACACCCGACAAGGGCTGTCTTATGGGAACGCGCACAGCTTTCCTGGACTTTATTGCCAATTGGGTGAACAATCCCGCTTCCGAGCGTTGTCTCGTTCTTTTCGGGCAAGCGGGCACGGGAAAGTCGTCGATTGCGCATGAGATCGCGTGTCGCTTCGACAAAATCCATCGTCTTACGTCATCTTTTATCTTTTTGCGGAAGGAGCAATCTAAACGGGAAGCCTACCACCTCTTCACAACGCTTGCTCGCGATCTCTCCGACCGCTATCCCTCGTTTAAGGCCGCGCTCGGAAGGGTCGTGAAGGACAACTCCTCTCTTCGAGTTGGTACACGTGACTATGATACCCTGTTTCGATCCCTTATCCTGGAGCCGCTTAAGGACCTACACATCGTCGGACCTATACTTGTTGTAATCGACGCCCTGGATGAGAGTGGGGATGCAAGTGGTAGAACGGGGTTACACACTTTTCTCGCCAAAAACCTCATCGGACTCCCATCGAACTTCCGTGTGCTCATTACCTCGCGACCAGAGGACAGCATCGAGTCGACGCTAGTTGGGGCGCCATCAGTCAGGGTCAAACGCATTAACGATTCTGAGCTGGCCGCCAAAATGCGTGACGATATTTTCGCGTTTTTGAAGGATAAGCTTCCCTCGGACGAGTTCAGAAACTACGGCAACGATCTGACCATAAAGGCGGAGGGATTGTTTCAGTGGGCGGCGGTTGCCAGTCAAATCATCCTAGATCCTCCCGGGCATTTTGGTTTTAACAGGAAAAAGGTTATAAGCCATTTTTTAAGACCCAGCGCAAATCGCGATGGGCAAGGCCCTTTGGATGAACTATACAAGGAAGTCCTCGAAGGATACTTCACAGACCGCGAAGCACGGCTCCTATTTCGCACTGTCGTGGGACAGCTCGTCACTGCAATTGAACCTCTCAGTATCCGCTCCCTGAACACTCTGCGACGACACGCCGACGACGCCGACGACGACGACGACGGCAGTAATGCCGTTGTCATTTTGCTCCGTCGCCTTGGCTCGTTGTTGAGTAATGTGAATTCATCCGATCAAACTCTCCCCATCATACCTCTTCATGCATCATTCCGCGATTTCCTCACCAATAAAGAGAAGAGCGGTGATTTTTGGGTCGATCTTCATGACACTCACCGTCAGTTGGCGCATTCCTGTCTCGGTCTACTGCTCAAAGATCTCAAATTCAACATCTGCGATCTCGAGACATCGTATCTCGCAAACAAGGATGTCACAGACCTTAGCTCCCGGATTGATAAACACATTTCGCCTGCTCTGTCGTATGCCTGTCGTTTCTGGAACGATCATGTGGAACATATTGGTTTCGAAAGCGATCTGTTTGGAAAACTTGGAAGTTTCTTCGAGACGAAACTTCTGTTTTGGTTGGAGGCCCTCAGCTTGACAAGCGATCTGAGTCTTGCTCCGACGGCGTGCTCGGCTATGAACATGTGGTTAGCGTCTGGCCAAGCCGGTAAACAAGGTGTAAGTGCAATTGTTCATTCGATGAGGAAGGCGAATAACTGATAATTACGATCGCAACAGGTTTCTCAGACGGAACTAGAAGAATTGAAGTCGTTGGTCAATGATGCGTCTGTATTTATACGGCATTTCGGGATGGCCATGGCAAAGAGTGCCCCACATGTCTATGTTTCTGCTCTACCATTTGCTCCGTCTCGTTCTCCCGTCTCTGAACGTTATTCAAGCACATTTCCTCAAATATTACGCGTGGAACGTGGGCGATTATCTCATTGGCCACCGTCGGAGATGGTGATCCCAATCGTTGGGGTTGAGGTCCTTTCCGTTGGCATCTCACCGGATGGCCAGCGCATTGTGTCAGGCGCTTCCGATGGAACAATTCGTGTGTGGAACGCCACCACGGGAGAGACAGAGGCGGGCCCGTTTACCGGTCACACGGATTCGGTCTGGTCTGTGGGATTCTCGCCCGATGGCCAGCGGATCGTCTCAGGCTCTTTCGATGGAACAATTCGTGTGTGGAACGCGACCACGGGAGAGACAGAGGCGGGCCCATTTACTGGTCACACGGATTCGGTCAGGTCTGTGGGATTCTCGCCTGATGGCCGGCGGATCGTCTCAGGCTCTTCCGATCGAACAATTCGTGTGTGGAACGCCACCACGGGAGAGACAGAGGCGGGCTCGTTTACTGGTCACACGTCTTCGGTCACGTCTGTGGGATTCTCGCCCGATGGCCAGCGGATCGTCTCAGGCTCTTTGGATCGAACAATTCGTGTGTGGAACGCCACCACGGGAGAGACAGAGGGTGGCCCGTTTACTGGTCACACGGATTCGGTCTGGTCTGTGGGATTCTCGCCCGATGGCGAGCGGATCGTCTCAGGCTCTTACGATCGAACAATTCGTGTGTGGAACGCCACCACGGGAGAGACAGAGGCGGGCCCGTTTACTGGTCACACGTCTTCGGTCTGGTCTGTGGGATTCTCGCCCGATGGCCAGCGGATCGTCTCAGGCTCTTCCGATCGAACAATTCGTGTGTGGAACGCCACCACGGGAGAGACAGAGGCTGGCCCGTTTACTGGTCACACGGATTCGGTCTGGTCTGTGGGATTCTCGCCCGATGGCCAGCGGATCGTCTCAGGCTCTTACGATGGAACAATTCGTGTGTGGAACGCCACCACGGGAGAGACAGAGGCGGGCCCGTTTACTGGTCACACGTCTTCGGTCACGTCTGTGGGATTCTCGCCCGATGGCCAGCGGATCGTCTCAAGCTCTTCCGATCGAACAATTCGTGTGTGGAACGCCAGCACGGGAGAGACAGAGGCTGGCCCGTTTACTGGTCACACGTCTTCGGTCTGGTCTGTGGGATTCTCGCCCGATGGCCAGCGGATCGTCTCAGGCTCTTCCGATCGAACAATTCGTGTGTGGAACGCCACCACGGGAGAGACAGAGGCGGGCCCGTTTACTGGTCACACGTCTTCGGTCACGTCTGTGGGATTCTCGCCCGATGGCGAGCGGATCGTCTCAGGCTCTTACGATCGAACAATTCGTGTGTGGAACGCCACCACGGGAGAGACAGAGGCGGGCCCGTTTACTGGTCACACGTCTTCGGTCTGGTCTGTGGGATTCTCGCCCGATGGCCACCAGATCGTCTCAAGCTCTTTCGATCGAACAATTCGTGTGTTGGACGCTACCACAGGAAACGCGGAAACTACAAGTCACGTCGACTTTACTGACCACTCCGTGATCGACGAGGAGGGATGGATTTGTGGTAGTGGAGGTGAACTCCTCATGTGGATCCCGCAAACGCATAGGGCAAATCTTCATCGCCCGAGTAATATCTGGGTTGCCGGCGAATATGAAACCCGCCTCGATCTTTCGACTTTCGTACATGGACAGCGTTGGGCGACTTGTTGTATTGACGTCTAGATAGAACTGCTACAGTAATCCGTAGATTTTCTTTAGGCGATCTGAAGTGTAGTGTGACAATATTAGCTCATTGAGGCGGACACACTGACAACTCGGTCCGTGTGGTGTCGACACTTTGCCACCATGTAGCGTGAGTTTGTCGAGCGATCGAATTCACGGGCACACACATAATTGCCCGAAAAAGTAATTGGTTCATTGCGACGCCAACGACCGTCTCCACTCGCCTCTCATGTGAACCGAATGACAAAAAAAGTGACCAAAAACCCAATGGCGAGGACGAGGACGAGGACGATGACGCTCGATACCGTCAGACACTTCATCCCGAGTGCTTTCCCGCGGTGATCCCGCAGCTGCACGCGGTCCCACTTCATCACGTCCAGGTCCGCACCCACTTCTCCTCTCAAATGCGAAGAACCCCCTGGTCCGCCGCCAGCGCGCCAGAGATATGCCCCACGTTCCGCTGCAGCTGGCCTGCCATCTGCGCCGCTAGCTCTTCCTGCAGCGCCGTGCTATTCCACAGCAGCGCAGATGCAGAATGCCGCATCGCCCCCCGTCTTGCGCGCGCTGGTTGTAGACCGCGTCCGATCTGGCGGCAGAAAGGCGTCGGACTCATCGGCCGAGCCAAGGAGCATGTCCACGTCCGCCGAGGAGGCATCCTCAGTGGTGAAAAGACCCGCCGTAACGTGTGAAGGTGGTGCGAGGCGTTGGACCGTTGGCAGATCGGGTGTTTGCGTCAATAGGGTCTTCGGTCTGAGTGCCTCTCGAGAACTGGCGTCTCTGGGAAGAAGCCCTGAGATTTTGATGTCTTCGAGCGCGTGGACGTACATCGGGAGGACACCGAGCCCACGACGGTCGCCTCGGGTAGTAATGCAAGATGACTCCGTCGCCCATGATCTGTACGGTTACATTTGATCGGCGCGTATTCAGACAAAAACTCGACCTCGGAATACTCTAAGAGGGTGCCTCCGAGTGAGATCCTGCACGTAATGAGAAATAATGGGTGTGAAACGAGCAAGGGAGTGACGCGCCGCTCTTGCTAGAGCTCGTTGCGCTCGTACAGAAGGTGCTTGACAGCGAAGTTTCTGAAGCGCAGGAGGTCTTGTAGTGTCGCTCTGTGGATGAATTGCATTTCTTGTTTGTTTATAGCAATGTCTGAGTCGATGGCCGGGGCGAACAGCGAACAGCTGGAGTATGACGCCTGCCAATTCTCACACCTAGGGGTCTTGATTATCTGCTCACGCGCGCTGGAAATAGGCCTTGTGACGGCCGCTGGTATGACTCGGAACACGGGGGACGCAAGGAGAAAATACAAGGGAACAAAATAACGCCTTCGCACCGCAGTCTCGGTAGCAGTTCTAGCGCTCAATACTCAAAGTGCCCGAACGTCTCTCCCAATTGATGAAGTACCGGCATTGACGCCAATACTCTGTCATGCGTTCCTCGGATGCGCTGATTACTGGAGGCAGCGAGTACGGGAGAAGGTGGCCCGTTCTGGGATGGAACTCGACTGGAACTCGGACGAGAGCGGCGGGCCGGCACTGTTGTTCAGAGTCACCACGCACGGTAGCACAGATCACGATCATGGCTGAAAGCTCAGCGATTCCTGCAACACTACTGTCCGCGATACAGGAGACATCTATGCCCGATAACATTCAGACCTTAGGTCTACATCCGTTTTCCTCTTCAAGCGACAAAACCATCGCCTTTCTCCACTCGCTCCTCGATACCACGGCGCGTGTCGCGCATTCCGTGACACTGCACTCTACCACAGCCGTGAACGACTCCAGGACAGTTTCGCTACTCCGCGAGCAGTCCACCGGTCAGCACCTGCTTCACTTGGTACACCTTTTGCATATGATGCGCCCATCGCAGTCCATGTCTGACTTCGCCTCAGTCCTATACACAGGTGGCGAAAACCATCAGCGCTGCCCAGGAGCGGAGACGCCCTGACACGTGGTATGATAGTCCCTCTAACGATTCAAGCACTGGACGTCGCGCTCATACCAGAGCCCACCTACCAGAGCCCACCGTGTACGCGTCGTACGCCGGGTCGGCGGAGGGCCGCGATTCTCCGGCTATGGTCGACTTCTTCTCTCAGTTAGTGAGCGGCGTCTCGAAAGGCGGGGACGAACGCAGACTACGCGACGCGCTGGGATATATAATGCGCCTCGACGAACTCGCCGCACATGAGGGCAACGGAGGGGCTCGCTGGTTTAGTGAGGTAGGCGTGCTTGCAAGGAGCTGGCAGAATTCACCCAAGCAGAGGCCGCTTTCCTTGCACAGTGCGTACCCTCCCTTGACCCACATCTTCCTTTTTCGACACCTTCAGTCCTTAGTCTCAGGCCAAAGTTCGTGCGAGCGAACGTGCTCATGCGTTCATGTTAAATCCGACAGAATTACGAGATCTTCGTCTGTCCCTCTCGATGTTCGTCTGCTCCGTGATCACGCGTTGAGCCTTCCATATCGTCATTCCCCGACACTCTGCTTTCATGTTTATCTTTCCCCTCGGGCCTATCTGTCTCTCCAGCGTAGCGCCCCAGCGACTACATCCCCACAGACACAGCCGCCTACATCCGATATCCCATTCACCCACCTTTATAACTGCCTCAGCGGGGACCACCCCCCGATCGGTGTCACCCGTGCATCGCTGACTCTCGTGCCATTATCAGCGCTTCCACATACTCCGCCCTCCTCTGCTGACCTCTGCAGACCCATTGCTATCTGGTCGTCCTTCGTTTCCGCTCGCCCCCAATGCGATCGGATTTTCGTACGATTTTCCATTGCCGGCGGGTCCGGATGCCGGAAAGTACGGCTGGGTACTGGGATTCGGTGCAGGGATCGTCATCAGCCAGTCCCGCATGTTGGAGATCGCGCGGGCGGTGCAACCCCAGGAGCTGTCATACTCAGGCACAGGGCCAAGACTGTCTTTTATGACAGGCAGTTGGGTGGATATGCCTGTTTGTATTCTATATTTATATATTTTCCTCGGCTGACGAGATGGTACTTCAGACTTCAATTGAACTCTGAAGGCGCGCTATCATCGGAACGATACAGGCCTTATTTCGTGCTCATAAGACACTAGTGCGCCTTATTGATTTCATGAACAGGTCTCTCCAACGAATATGCATCCGCCATTGCGTTTAACGCTCACGCCCCCCGACGAACCCGGGTTTTTGTTGGAACGCGTGCAGGTGTACAACATGCAGGAGGCCTGGGCCGTTTTGGGGATTGTGCGAGAACAGTGTTGGCTAAACGAGGTCTTGAATGGAATCGCCTGGATGCCCGAGGTCGTCGCTGGACCTCCTCCCGTATTGGGCGACAACCCTGAGGCGGATGCAACCGAAGAAGACTTGAGGGCGCTTCTCTCTGGTTAGCGCCCACCCTTCTTTTACCTGCCTTTTGTCCGAGTCTGACGCACTATCAGGCACCTTTGCTCCCCTTTCAATACCAGTCAATGTTTACGTTGCATCCGCAGCTGTGGTGATGACTTTCCCCGAGCGGCCACCCATGCCAGGAATGGTCAGTCTCTCCGTGCTACTGAACGGACCGGCAGGAGCAACGGTCGAGGTGCAAGGCGCGATGGGCGCAGATGTGCAGATGCGCAACGCTGGAGGAAGCGGTGCGACGCGGAGGCGCGCTGGGATTGCTAGGGTATGGGCGGCGTCTCAGACGGCGCCATAGATCGGACTCCGGATCGCCTTGGACGGCGACCTGGGTAGTTGCGTTGGCTGACAGGTGTGCACCTTTGCAGCTTGTATGAGGAGCCCGCTGGCATACAGTCTCGTGCGACATATTGGTACATTGAGTATCTGAGTCCACAAGCGGTGGCGCGGGATTTGTTTTCAGTAGCGCGTATCGCAAATGCGGCGACCTTTGTTGTTTGGGGACGCATCTTCCACTATGAACGTGCTTCTTCGATGGGAGCGCCGGTAGTTGTCGCAATGGAACTCTTCAGGTGCTGTCATTGCTTCGAAGGGTGGCCGCTGTTCTGACTGTCCTCGCGTTGTGCTTAGTGTTGCCGCGAGTTGATGGGGTCCCAGTCGAGATGGCAACTCGACACCATGGGAGTTCAGTTGCAGATATGGACTAATGGGAAGCCTTCCATTCTGAAGGTTCTCACGGCTGGTAGTGAACCGGAGAGCATGCAAGAGCGATACGACGAGAAGCGACGCAATGTCCTTTGGACCTGATCTCCAAGACGATCACACAGTGAAAAGGGGGAAACAGTGGACAGAATGCCGTATATTAGGGAGCAAGAGAGGGTTCGCAATACAAAATAATTTGTACCTATGAGCCAGGAAGGTAAGAGGGTATATAAGTAGCATGAGAGAAGTAGCTCGGCGGGGAGGACAAGTCAAGACAAAACAGGCGGCGCATATAATTTGACAACACACTCAAACAAATATAAAGTAGGACAAACACATTCTCTGAGGACCAGTTCGTTTTCCCCTAAAAAGGAACATCGGCACGCTCGATAGACACCCGCACACGTTAATATATTCCGTTCGTATTCGGGACTCATACTGCCGAAAAATGACGCGTCGCATCGCAAACTGGACACAACGAAATTCTTTCCGATAACGTCGTGCCTTGGATTTTGTGTTGGGCTACAGGCAAACCATGGTGGAATGCCGAAGCTGCTCACCTAATCGAGACGCCACCCTGGGTTCCCTCTGCGCAACTGGTGGGCGCGGACGTGAGTGGTGACATTTTCTCCTCCGCGCCACTGCGCTGACTGACCGATATGGATCAGTATCGGATACGGTGGTCAACTTCCAGGGCCTCACCGTGGAACAGGTGTCGTAGAACCAGGCAGCGGTCATCTCGGACCTGCAGAATCACGTCTTTGTGCTGAAGAACTCGGGCTTCGTCACGTATGGCGTCACCGGTAGCTACGATGTGCTCGCAATCGTCGACTAGACGCATTTCCGACATGCGATCAAGGACCGTGTCACCGGCGCCATTCTCGGACGCAGCTTCGAGGTCCGCATGACTTCCGCCACGAGCCCCCGCAAATTCGTCAACCAGGGACTATGTCGTTGCGTCATTGTAAGTTTGCTAGACATCCCCTGCGGGCGTGGCTTATCTTGGACATTCCAGCGAATAATTGCGTGATTCTGCAGTCCGGCAACGATCTCGAGCTCTTCCCTGCCGGACAGCACTGTATCTCCCATCCGAACATCATGCTGCGCAGGCTCTACACCGTTGGCGAGAATTAATTCGAGATGTCGACGAAGGACATACATACTACCAGTTCATCCGAGGTGGGATTGCGAACTTTGCTTCGCGTGCAGATGTACCCGCAACCAAGTTCCCATGAGCTTGACGTTGTACCTCAAGCGGGAGCTCGAGGAACCATTCAAGCTCGCCGTGCACGCGTACGAGACGCCCTACGATGTGCACCGGGACAAGACCTAGTCCATATTGACCCAGATCGTCACACCTTGTACGCATACTTCCTTCTCAGTGCCGAACTGAGTAAAGACCTCTGACCGTCTTTTGTACTAGTCGACTACAGCTCAATGGTCAAGCAGCACCCGATTGGCGGCGACAGCGTCGAGAACTCAGAGAGCTCCTCGGAGTTCCTCTCCGCGCTGCGAACCCACGCCACGGACGACCTGCACACCGCCGCGCTCGAGTATGGCACCATCTCTCAAGACCTCTCCGCCATCCACAGGTAGTCCAAGGGCCAGTGATACCCCTCTTTACGTGAAGACAACATGTGCTGATAATTGTTCACAGGCGAGATCGCCAGCACGATGGACAAGCTGACCAAGTGCGCTCTGGAAGCCTAGGTCTGGGCCGCTGTATGTCCCGCCCTCGATCAGTGCCCGTGAACGAGACCCTGATCGTCCCACAGAACGTCGATCACGAGAACAGCAACAAGGTGAAGCAGGAAGAAGGCGTCCTCTCCGTCGCCCGCATCAAAGCCCAAGCCTGCACCGTACGTCACTCCTCTCATCGCCCCACCCCATCCCTAACTAACTGTTTATCTAGGCCAAGGCAGACGCAGACGCATACTCGACCGTCGCGGAGCGCACGCGACGGAGTTCGCAGTGGAGGCGGTGGCGATTCGTATCAAGGCGCGTGTGGACGCGGAGGTCGCGGATGAGGTTGTGCAGGAGACGAGCCGCCACAGGCAGGAGATTCAGCACATCGCCGCGTTTGGGCATAAGGCTGTGTTCGTACCGACTGAGGTCATGGACGTTGCGTCTCAGGTGCTTGCCGGGATGGTGGCTGGCGTCGGGGTGGACTCAAGGACATGAACGAGCCCCAACTGCTCATTATGCGTCCCTTCTTTTGCTCTACTTTCTCGTTTTGCCATCGGACGTTGCTACGCTATACCCACTGATTCGGTGATTCAACACGTGTACCATACGTAGCCCCCTACGTAACATGTAGCTCTAGCCCCCCTTCTCTACTATCAGCGACAACTGCGCTTGAGAATCGATCTCATTTCCGCGTTCTCCGTTGGTGTTGGGGAGGCGAGAATCGCTTTTGAAGGCGACCAAGAACTCGACGATAGAGCAGGAACCGAGTCGACTTGTGGGGGGATAAGGTCTCAAATGCGTGTAAAAAGTGAGTAGAGTAGCAAGGTCCCGATCAACGACACCTAGTGACGCAAGATTCGATGGATGGAAGGTGGAGGAAGAGCGATGGCATGGGACAGCGACAGCGCGATTCCGCAATAATGTGAGTCATGTGACATTCCGATAGAAACGACCGAATAAGATGAGAAATTCACTAATCGCGCTATAGTGTTTCATTTGCAGGAGTCAGAGTCTCTGTTAATATGGTATATTCACTCACTATTTTGGTATAGACTACATGAGGGTATTACTTTGGTAGTGGGGATGGACATGGATCAAGAATACAACGAAGCAAATATCTGCAGCGCATTTTTGGAAACTCCCGAATTGCACCAGTGTGAACTCTCGAGTTCGAGTCGATCCGAGTCGTCAAAAGTTCGGTCCGAGTTAGAGTCCACAGCGGTGAGGATTCTAACTCGCGGCAACACTAGAATTTGTCCTCTCACCTTGCTTGCGAGTTGTTGGGAATGAGCCACACCGCATTGGATAAGCTTGATGGGAATATCTGCGGCAGTTGCTCATCTCCCACGCGACACGCGTAACCCTGGTGTTTCCTGGTCCGTGACTGACAGTCGAACGACGACTGTTCGCGTGGTATCCTTGGGTTTGATGCTTCCGAGCCGCGGCCAGGGACATTTGGGTGAATGCCACTGAATTACAACGTTGCGAGCGGTCAAATATTACAGTAAGATTGCAAATAAAAAAAGAATACCTTTTGGATTTCAGTCTTAGAATCGGGGCCTGTCTAGCCGGGAGGGAGCAAGCTCGCGTCGACAGTTGACCCTACTTCACTGGAGGTGTCGTCCTCAGCCAACCCAGCGATAGGGGTGCGCGGCATAGCCATCAACCCTAAAAAAAAACAGCAAGCCTCAGCACAACAACGAACCAGCGTTGAAAAAAAAAAAGGAATCGCACCAGTACGCGCTGACTCGATGATCCCGAACAGTTTGACGAGGGCAAGGAACGCCTCGACGCGCGTCGTCTTCCCCGTCATCTCGACAATCACGCTATGGTCGCTCACGTCCACCAACCTCGCGCCAAACTGGTTCACGAGCGTGTGTAGCGAGTGCAGATGCTGATGCTGCCGGCGCAGCGCCTCGCTCGGCGTGAGCGCCTTCCCGCCCTCCTCTCCCTCCGACGCCGGCTGCTGCGGCGGCGGCGGGCGCGTGGACTCCTCAAAGTGGCGCGCGAGGACCATCTCGCGCTCGAGCTTGGTTTGCTCGGCGTGTGCCCGGTGCGCCGCGCGCGGCTCGTGCGACGGCCCGCCTTCGAGCTGGTCCTCGAGGTACTCGGGTCCGAGGATGGATACTTTGACGAGGAGCAGCTCGCGCGAGATCGTGCGCGTCTCGGTGTAGTCCAGTACAGGGCACCTGTGCAGGGGTTGTGAGGGAGGGATGACGATGGAGGGGAAACGCACGAGGTCCTCGAGCTGTCGGCGTGCTTGCTGGACGACGCCGTCTTGCCCGCTGATGACGATGCACATGCGACTCAGGTCACGTATCTCGGTGCGGCATACGACGAGCGAGTCGATGTTGAATCCGCGGCCTGCGAGAATCCCGGATACGCGTGATAGCACACCGGGTTCGTTCTGGACGAGACAGTTGAGCAAATGCCTGAGGGACACGTTTCGTCAGCCCCACGCAACGAAAAAAATAAAATAAAATTGTAAACACGTGGCTGTACAGGAAAACGGAAATGAAAACGAGAAAGAAAATTTTGTGGTTACTTTTTGTAGGGCTGTAGGCTCGGTGGAGGCGTGTTGTAGAGGATGTTCGTCACGGCCTCCTCTGCGGACCGTGACCGCGGCAGGTCCATCTTCGGGAGGGGCGGGGGCCTGACCTTGTGCGATGTCTTGTAATCGAGCGCGGACGTCGAGTCGTCAATCGGAGGTGGGGACTTTGGAGGAGTTCCATCGGATACAGTAGGATGCGCACCGTCGAGGACAGTCCCCGCGCCGTAGAGAGAGCTCTTGAGACTACGCGAGCACGGGCAGCGAGCATTTTGTAAGGGTTTTGTGACTGTCTCTGTTGTCGAGTTGACGACTGACGCGCTTACGGATTACGGTAAGTAGGGCCGGGCGACCGTCACACGATGCATCAGGTGACGTGGTGTTAATGCGTCCTGATAGCGGCGGCATCGTGATAACAAACAGTACCCCAACACTCCAACTATACTGTACGATTCTAACCACGAAACAAGCATCCAGTATGGCCACTGTACAAGACCAGCAAATTTTCTCGAATTCGTGCGTAAAACAATGGCCATTACCCGTGACTTGATAGTGACCCACTGCTCCAGCCCGGGTCCCTCAGCGTCGCAAAATACACGTGTTCCGGTACTCGCTCAAGGACCGTCCTTGCACAGCCCATCAGACGCCGAATCGCAGGGAGACCCAGCCCAGCTTCGTGTTGAGGTGTCTGGTATGTACTTGAATCCTGACCCGTCGATTCCCCGATAACCATTTTAATTTCTTTTCAGTCCTCCGGGCAGACAATCTTCCTAAACTCAAGAATGTTTTTGGCCTAAAGTTCTTTGTTACTGTCGCCAGTCAGGCGACAGAGAAGAAGACACCAAGTGTTCCGGCTAAGAGGCAGACGGCGAGGTGGGGCGAGAGCCTTGGTGCCTTGTAAGCCATCGTCTTTCAGTCCTCTTCTTCGGCTGAGAGTTCTGTTCAGCATTTTACAACCGTCTACACCTATTATACTACGCCTTTATGCGAAACGGAGGGCACGTCAAGACACCCTTCTTGGAACACATGAGATGATACCCGTCGAATCCCAAATCGGTTCGTTTCTTATTAAAACCTCACTTTTTCCACCCGCTAACATCTTGGGTGATAGATACTCCTTTTGTCCTCACTAATGGTGACAGACAGGGTGGACAGTCGATCCCGCTGGTCACGCTCTATTTGACAGTCGTTGTGTCACCGAACATAACTTCCTATCCGGTCTTGCCCACCGACGCCCCCGATCTCCAATCGACCGAAATCAACGATTCGCCTTCTGGAGAAGCTGAGAAGCCCTCTGTGCCCCAAGATTACATTCGATCCACCATCGCCACCGGCTCTGAAACACATTCACCTGCCGAGAATGCTCTCCATGGCGCCGGCGAAGCTATAGCGAATCTCTCGAATACATGGGAAGGTGCTCTTGAGAGGATCAAGTGGGTGATGGATACTGTGAGCCCAGTTGCAGAAGTGCGTCGCGATTTCCTTGTTGCCAATCATTGACCGAGCCGAACTTCGTCCTCAGCTTCACCCATATGCAAAGATGGCACATGGTCTACTCTTTGCGATCCCCAAGGTGAGCCGTTCGCGCTATTGTCGGGCTGAATTACCTATGCAATGTTTATCCTAGACGCTCCTGGAACAGTTTCAACGCGATGACAACATCCGAACCTTACTTTCCGCTGTGCATGATTCCTTTGACTTCGCAAACCAGGAGGACCGTTTCAAAGCTATCGGACGTGATTCCAAGCAGGCACGGATCCTCACGCTCATGTTGCAACATGTCTGTAATTGCTGCGACTTCATCCGATCATACGCGAAGGATTCGCAATTTTGTACGTAATCCTTACCCATTTTCAGTGGCCGACGTAAACATGCGGTTTTAGGGAAGCGAATATTGAAGAATACTGGCAGCCAAGTCGACAAAACAATCGAGGACTTCTGCGCTACCCTTCTCGAACATCGAAGGGCATTCTTGGATGAAGCCACCATCACCACAGAGATAACCGCACTCCAAATTCTAGATGATATGGGAATAATTTCGGGTCAGCTTGACGGGATGGCTTCGCAGTTGAAGTGGGTGTCTAGCCAAGTGTCAGACGCTGGTACGTAGTCCTGATACTTTGAAGATTATCGATCTGACAAATCGTTATAGAACTGGATAGAAAAATCGGAGAAATCCCATATGGGACAGGTTCACGATTCATGCCCGACAAGGGCTGTCTTACGGGAACTCGCATGGCATTCCTGGACTTCATTGACGATTGGGTGAACAATCCCGCTTCCGAGCGTTGTCTCGTTCTTTTCGGGCAAGCGGGCACGGGAAAGTCGTCGATTGCGCATGAGATCGCGCGTCGCTTCGACAAAATTCATCGTCTTACGTCATCGTTTATCTTTTTGCGGAAAGAACAATCCAAACGGGAAGCTTACCACCTCTTCACGACTCTTGCTCGCGATCTCTCCGACCGCTATCCCTCGTTCAAAGCCGCGCTTGGAAGGGTCGTGAAGGACAAGTCCTCTCTTCGAATTGGTACACGTGACTATGATACCCTGTTTCGATCCCTTATCCTGGAACCGCTCAAGGACCTACACATCGTCGGTCCTATACTTGTTGTAATCGACGCCCTGGATGAGAGTGGGGATGCAACTGGTAGAACCGGATTACACACTTTTCTCGCTAAAAACCTCATCGGACTCCCATCGAACTTCCGTGTGCTCATTACGTCGCGGCCAGAGGACGGCATCGAGTCGGCGCTAGTTGGGGCGCCATCAGTCGGGATCAAACGCATTAACGATTCTGAGCTTGCCGCCAAAATGCGCGACGATATTTTCGCGTTTTTGAAGGATAGGCTTCCCTCGGAGGAGTTCAGGCACTACGGCAACGATCTGACGACAAAGGCGGAGGGATTGTTTCAGTGGGCGGCGGTTGCCAGTCAAATCATCCTAGATCCCCCCGGGCATTTCGGTTTTAACAGGAAAAAGGTTATAAGCCATCTTTTAAGACCCAGCGCAAATCGCGATGGACAAGGTCCCTTGGATGAACTATACAAGGAAGTGCTCGAAGGATACTTCATAGACCGCGAAGCACGGCTCCTATTTCGCACTGTCGTGGGACAGCTCGTCACTGCAATTGAACCGCTCAGTATCCGCTCCCTGAACACTCTGCGACGACACGCCTCCGACGACGACGACGACAACGACGACGACGACGACAGTAATGCCGTTGTGATATTGCTCCGTCGCCTTGGCTCGTTGTTGAGTAATGTCAATTCATCCGATCAAACTCTTTCCATCATACCTCTTCATGCGTCATTCCGCGACTTCCTCACCAATAAAGAGAAGAGCGGTGATTTTTGGGTCGACCTTCATGACACTCATCGTCAGTTGGCGCATTCCTGTCTCGGTCTACTGCTTAAAGACCTCACATTCAACATCTGCGATCTCGAGACATCGTATCTCGCAAACAAGGATGTTACAGACCTTAGCTCCCGCATTAATAAACACATTTCGCCTGCTCTATCGTATGCCTGTCGTTTCTGGGACGATCATATGGAACATATTGGTTTCGAAAGCGGTCTGTTTGGAAAACTTGGAAGTTTCTTCGAGAAGAAACTTCTGTTTTGGTTCGAGGCCCTCAGCTTGACAAGCGATCTGAGTCTTGCTCCGGCGGCGTGCTCGGCTATGAACATGTGGTTAGCCTCTGGCCAAGCCGGTAAACAAGGTGTAAGTGCAATTGTTGATTTGATGAGGAATGCGAACAACTAATAATTACGATCGCAACAGGTTTCTCAGGCGGAACTAGAGGAATTGAAGTCGTTGGTCAATGATGCGTCTGTATTTATACGGCATTTCGGGATGGCCATGGCAAAGAGTGCGCCACATGTCTATCTTTCTGCTCTACCATTTGCGCCGTCTCGTTCTCCCGTCTCTGCACATTATTCGAGCAGATTTCCTCAAATATTACGCATGGAACGTGGGCGAATTTCTCATTGGCCACCGTCGGAGATGGTGATCCCAATCGTTGGGGTTGAGGTCCTTTCCGTTGCCATCTCACCGGATGGCCAGCGCATTGTCTCAGGGACTTCCGATGGAACAATTCGTGTGTGGAACGCCAGCACGGGAGAGACAGAGGCGGGCCCGTTTACTGGTCACACGGATTCGGTCTGGTCTGTGGGATTCTCGCCCGATGGCGAGCGGATCGTCTCAGGCTCTTCCGATCGAACAATTCGTGTGTGGAACGCCAGCACGGGAGAGACAGAGGCGGGCCCGTTTACTGGTCACACGGATTCGGTCTGGTCTGTGGGATTCTCGCCCGATGGCCAGCGGATCGTCTCAGGCTCGCACGATCGAACAATTCGTGTGTGGAACGCGACCACGGGAGAGACAGAGGCGGGCCCGTTTACTGGTCACACGTCTTCGGTCTGGTCTGTGGGATTCTCGCCCGATGGCCAGCGGATCGTCTCAGGCTCGGAGGATCGAACAATTCGTGTGTGGAACGCCACCACGGGAGAGACAGAGGCGGGCCCGTTTACTGGTCACACGGATTCGGTCTTGTCTGTGGGATTCTCGCCCGATGGCCAGCGGATCGTCTCAGGCTCGGACGATCGAACAATTCGTGTGTGGAACGCCACCACGGGAGAGACAGAGGCGGGCCCGTTTACTGGTCACACGGATTGGGTCAGGTCTGTGGGATTCTCGCCCGATGGCCAGCGGATCGTCTCAGGCTCGCAAGATCGAACAATTCGTGTGTGGAACGCCACCACGGGAGAGACAGAGGCGGGCCCGTTTACTGGTCACACGGATTCGGTCTTGTCTGTGGGATTCTCGCCCGATGGCCAGCGGATCGTCTCAGGCTCTTCCGATGGAACAATTCGTGTGTGGAACGCGACCACGGGAGAGACAGAGGCGGGCCCGTTTACTGGTCACACGGATTCGGTCTGGTCTGTGGGATTCTCGCCCGATGGCCAGCGGATCGTCTCAGGCTCTTTCGATGGAACAATTCGTGTGTGGAATGCCAGCACGGGAGAGACAGAGGCGGGCCCGTTTACTGGTCACACGGATTCGGTCTGGTCTGTGGGATTCTCGCCCGATGGCCAGCGGATTGTCTCAGGCTCGGGCGATCGAACAATTCGTGTGTGGAACGCCAGCACGGGAGAGACAGAGGCGGGCCCGTTTACTGGTCACACGTCTTCGGTCTGGTCTGTGGGATTCTCGCCCGATGGCCAGCGGATCGTCTTATGCTCGGACGATGGAACAATTCGTGTGTGGAACGCCACCACGGGAGAGACAGAGGCGGGCCCGTTTACTGGTCACACGAATTCGGTCAGGTCTGTGGGATTCTCGCCCGATGGCCAGCGGATCGTCTCAGGCTCGGACGATGGAACAATTCGTGTGTGGAACGCCACCACGGGAGAGACAGAGGCGGGCCCGTTTACTGGTCACACGTCTTCGGTCTGGTCTGTGGGATTCTCGCCCGATGGCCAGCGGATCGTCTCAGGCTCGCAAGATCGAACAATTCGTGTGTGGAACGCCAGCACGGGAGAGACAGAGGCGGGCCCGTTTACTGGTCACACGGATTGGGTCTGGTCTGTGGGATTCTCGCCCGATGGCCAGCGGATCGTCTCAGGCTCTTTCGATGGAACAATTCGTGTGTGGAATGCCAGCACGGGAGAGACAGAGGCGGGCCCGTTTACTGGTCACACGGATTCGGTCTGGTCTGTGGGATTCTCGCCCGATGGCCAGCGGATCGTCTCGGGCTCGTACGATGGAACAATTCGTGTGTGGAGCGCCACCACGGGAGAGACAGAGGCGGGCCCATTTACTGGTCACACGGATCCGGTCAGGTCTGTGGGATTCTCGCCCGATGGCCAACGCATCGTCTCCAGCTCATACGATCGAACAATTCGTATGTTGGACGCTACCACAGGAAATGCGGAAACTACAAGTCACGTCGACTTCACTGACCACTCCGTGATCGACGAGGAGGGATGGATATGTGGTAGTGGAGGTGAACTCCTCATGTGGATCCCGCAAACGCATAGGGCAAGTCTTCATCGCCCGAGTAATATCTGGGTTGCCGGCGAATGTGAAACCCGCCTCGATCTTTCGACCTTCGTACATGGACAGCGTTGGGCGACTTGTATTGACATCTAGATAGAACTGCTATCGTAATTCGTAGATTTTCTTTAGGCGATCTGGCATGTAATGTGACAATATTAGCTCATTGAGGCGAACACACTGACAACTCGGTCCGCCACAGGCGTGGTGTCGACACTTTGCCACCATGTAACGTGAGTTTGTCGAGCGATTAAATTCACCCTGGTTCATTGCGACGCCAACGACCGTCTCCAATCGCCTCTCATGTGAACCGAATGTCAAAAACATGACCAAAAACGCAATCGCGACGACGCTGACGACGACGCTCGATACCGTCAGACACTTCGTCCCGAGTGCTTTCCCGCGGTGATCCCGCAGCTGCACGCGGTCCCACTTCATCACGTCCAGGTCCGCACCCACCTCTCCTCTGCAACGCGAAGAACCCCCTTGTCCGCCGCCAGTGCGCCGGAGAAGTGCCCCACGTTCCGCTGCAGCTGCCCTGCCATCTGCGCCGCTAGCTCTTCCTGCAGCGCCGTGCTATTCCGCAGCAGCGCAGATGCAGACGCCGCGTCGCCCCCCGTGTTGCGCGCGCTGGTTGTAGACCGCGTCCGATCCGGCGGTAGACAGGCGTCGGACTCATCGGCCGAGCCAAGGAGCATGTCCACGTCCGCCGAGGAGGCATCCTCAGTGGTGAAAAGACCCGGCGTAACGTGTGAAGGTGGTGCAAGGCGTTGGACCGTTGGCAGATCGGGTGTTTGCGTCCATAGGGTCTTCGGTCTGAGTGCTCTCGAGAACGGGCGTCTCTGGGAAGAAGCCCTGAGATTTTGAAGTCTTCGAGCACATGGACGTAAATCGGGAGGACACCGAGCCCACGACGGTCGCCTCGCGTAGTACTGCAAGATTATTCCGTCGCCCATGATCTGTATGATTGCATTTGATCGGCGCGTATTCAGACGAAAACTCGACCTCGGAATACTCTAAGAGGGTGCCTCCGAGTGAGATCCTGCACGTAATGAGAAACCATGGGTGTGAAACGAGTAAGGGAGTGACGCGCCGCTCTTGCTAGATCTCGTTGCGCTCGTAGAAGGTGCTTGACAGCGAAGTTTCTGAAGCGTAGGAGGTCTTGTAGTGTCGCTTTGTGGATGAATTGTATTTCTTGTTTGTTATAGGAGTGACTCAGTCGATGGCCGGGGCGAACAACGAACAGCTAGAGTATGACGCCTGCCGATTCTCACACGCGGCGGTCGGATACGAACACAGTGCCTCATGAATAAATAAGAAAAGTGCTAGACGCGACGTACTGGTAGGGGTCTTGATTATCTGCTCATGCGCGCTGGAAATAGGCCTTGTGACGGCCGCTGGTATGACTCGGAACACGGGGGACGCAGCTCGAAGGAGAAAATACAAGGGAACAAAATAACGCCTTCGCACCGCAGTCTCGGTAGCAGTTCGAGCGCTCAATACTCAAAGTGCCCGAACGTCTCTCCCAATTGACGAAATACCAGCGTTGACGCCAATACTCTGTCATGCGTTCCTCGGATGCGCTGACTACTCCCAGTTCTGGAGGCAGCGAGCACAGGAGAAGGTGGCCGGGATCGGAACCCGAACGAGCCTTCCATATCTTCATTCTCCGACACTCTGCTTCCTTGTTTATCTTCCCCTCGGGCCTATCTGTAGCGCTCCAGCGACTACATCCCCACAGACACAGCCGCCTACACCCGATATCCCATTCACCCACCTTTATAACTGCCTCAGCGGGGACCACGATCGGTGTCACCCGTGCAACGCTAACTCTTGTACCACTATCAGCGCTTCTACATACTCCGCCTTCCTCCGCTGACCCATTGCTATCTGGTCGTCCTTCCGCTCGCCCCCAATGCGATCGGATTTTCGTACGATTTCCCATTGCCGGCGGGTCCGGATGCCGGAAAGTACGGCTGGGTACTGGGTTTCGGTGCAGGGATGATCGTAGTCAGCCGGTCTCGCATGTTGGAGATCACGCTGGCGGTGCAACCCCAGGAGCTGTCATACGCAGGCACAGGGCCGAGCCTGTCTTTCATGACAGGCAGCTGGGTGGATATGCTTGTTTGTGTTCTATATTTGTATCTTTTGCTTAGCTGACGAGATGGTACTTCAGTTGAACTCTGAAGGCGCGTTATCATCGGAACGATACACGGCCACTTATAGTGATGGGAAAGTTCAGTTCTGAACTTCGGTTCAAACCCGAACCTAGCTGAACCGGACCCTGGTTCGGGGTTCGGGTTTGGCTGTTTGGCCTGAACCGGACCGATGGTCCGGTTCAGGGTTCGGCAAAATCCCGAAATTTGAGAACGCATTTGAACGTGTTTGAACCCGAACCTCTGTTGATCTTATTAACTCAATTACTCAATTACTCGGCTCGTGAAAGAAATTTTACAAGTCTGAAACTTTGCAGTGACAGTCTGCAATGAAGGACCATATGCAAGACCATGTGTTTTTGGACCTTTTTGTCTGGCGCCGTGTTAGTGTGACTGATGTGTTGTGACCATGACTTCCAGGTGGTGGTGCGGCGCTGTGCAACTTTCTCGCTCCATCCCCTTTCCAATCATCTTATCGCCCACCCTCTCATTGCTCCCTTGTCTGTGGCTCGTCACCAGCATCGCCGCATTCTCCAATTGTTACAGGAAGATGTCAACAACTTTTTTTGTCGATTCGTGTCAGCGCCCCAAGCCTTCGACCTTTTTGCAATGATTCCCGGGACTCCTCCCCCTCTGGGCTGTTCGCTACCAATACCCCCCTCGGCATCAGGCCCATCCCTTGTTGTGAGTTGCCGCTTCCATTCGTCGTACGCGCAACCCAGCTAAATGAACATGTCCGGAGAGTAGTGATCCGAAATTGGTTTGTTCCCTAGTCTCTGGCGACTCCGGCCAAAAAAAACACATAAAGTCGAGGTATGTCCTTGTCCTTTCAACAACTCACTCCCCACTGAGCTAGTTATCAAGCCACACTATGTCTTCATCTTCTACCACACCCAACCTCGGGGATGCTCTCCGTCCTGATGGCACTTTGAAGGAGGCATCAGAGATCATTTGGTCTTATGATGCGGACGAATCGATCCCTTTCCCTTTGGACAATGTCTCTGGCAGTCGTGTGCCAGCCATGATGGTTGCCGGTGTACGCCGGACTGGTCGCGTTCCTCGCCCGTCGCAGCGCGCTCGCGAAGCGGCTGAGGCTACTTCAAGCAGCTCTACCAGTACGCATCCAGGTACCAAACGCAAGGTTGCAATCGACCCCAAACCCGATCGTCGTGTCACGCGTAAGGTTGCCATCGACGTGGACGATGACACTGCTGATCCCAACGACGATGGCGCTACCACGGAACCCGACGATGGCGCTATCACGGAGCCCGACGATGGCGCTACCACGGAGCCTGATGATGGCGTTACCACGGAGCCCGCCACGGATGACTATGAGTCCATCGAGGCCGTGGCTAACGCCGACGATCAGGTGCGTTCCTCGTTCTCGCTTTCGAATGGCGTTCTCACTTACTCCTCAGGCTATACCCTTCATACCCCGAGAAAAGCGGTCAGCCGACGTACGCCTCATCTTCCGCCGCGAAAAAGAACGTAAGCATCCAGATACGGGAAAGATCCAGGATGGCCATTGGTGTAAGGTCTGTTTGTAAGTACTTTCGTTCTGTCCGACCTTTTTTAGATTTCACTAACTGGACTTGTATAAAGGGAAAACACTGCGCTCAATCAATCGTCGTGTTTTTTGACTGGAAGCATAACTACTCTACGAATGCACATCGCTAGGTAAAGACCCTCTTGTTTAATCTACTCTGTTTTGACCTTTCCCTAGGCATCACGCCCAGCTGTACCGCAAGCGCTGCAATGCGCTTGGTATCGAGCCTAATCCCCGCGCACTTTTCCGTACGCCAACTGATTCGAGCATGAGTGGGTGAGTACAAGTTCTCTTATTCGCTCACTCAGTGCTGATCCACTTCACGTTAGTCAAACAGATCTCGAGGGCATTGTTATCCGTGAGCCTAGGCTCCCCACTTTCACGAATGTGGGGCTTCTTGATCATATTATCGAACTTGTTGTTTGTGAAGACGAGGTGAGTGGGACCGTTGTTATAGTACGCAAATCATTCTAATATGTTTCCACACCCCCAGGCATTCCGTTTGATCGAGCGTGGTGCCTTTCGCCGCCTCCTCAAGTTCTGCCGGCCAGGGCTTTCAGAGAAGGACATTCCACACCGCCACACTCTTCGCGCTGAAGTACTTCGACGTGCGCAAGTTGCAGAAGGGAAGGTTCGTGAGAATATGAAGAAAATCCCCTCAAAAATATCTTTCACGTTCGACGCATGGACCTCCGCGCCAGGTGACCCGTACATTTCAGTTACAGCACATTACATAGACTCCCCTGCCGATAACCCGAATGCATGGGTGTTGATGTCCGAACAACTAATCTTCCAAGAGATTCAGGGAAGACACACCGGTAACAATATGGGAGACATCTTGGCCCGCGCTTTAGACCGGTATGAACTGCGTGGAAAGGTGTGTCTTCACCCTCACATTTGTTTCCACCCCACAAACTAATGTTCCACTCTGCAGGTTGGTTGGTTTACTAGTGACGGTGCGGCCGTGAATCGCACCACGCTCTGTGTACTCCAGAACAGGCTGAACAGCTCTTCAACGGAAACCCGGTGGACTGCCCGAGATCATGACATGCTGTATGTGTTCACGTGTCCGAGACTTTCCGATCCTAATGTACAACTTAGGTGCATGGAACACTCCCTACATCTCGCAGCAAAGCACTTTGTCCAAACAATTGCACCACATTTCAGCAGGAAGGTTAGCACCTCGAGCAACGATACAGAAGACGACCCTCCCTCGGACAAAGATGGCGAAGATGGTGAAGATGACCCTGCCTCAGATAATGAGGACGAAGATGAAGACATCGACGCAGGTGATTCGCTCGGAAAAGCAGTTGCCCTAGTAAAGCAGGTATGTTTTTCCGAGCGTCCTATTAACATGTCTCCTATACTAATGTACGCGCTACAGATTCGTAAATCGCCACAGGCAAGGGCCTTTTTTCACGCAACGTGCACCCAAGTTGGGATTACCCCACTTGAGCTGCTCCTATGGATTCGCACTCGATGGGGATCGCTCTTCAAGTTCCTTGAGCGTTTCATCCGACTTAAGACGGTGTGTCTTTGTATCATCAATGTCAAGCATTTACCTTATTTTGTAACAGGCTATTGGTCAATTCATTCTCCTTGCAGACGCCAGTGACAATGTGCCGGACCTTCCCAACCACTGCTGCTATGCAGACTTCCACTTGAGTCGGAGAGATTGGGAGCGCCTTGGTGATATCAGGGACGCGCTCAGGGTAAGGTTTCTTTGTTTCTGTTGGTCTATCTTACTCAACTTGGCTAGGAGCCGTCAAATGTCCAGCAGACTTTCTCGAGTGACCACGCTCCAACTGTCTGGCGCATCATCCCAGGCTTTGAGCTGCTCATTCAGCGCTGGGAAAAGATGGCCACCAATCTCGAACATCAAGGACTGACAGCTGCGCTTGACAAAGGTCTCAAGAACCTTAGCAAGTGGTATGGCCGTGCCAGCAACACATCACATGCTTATTTCATATGTCTCGGTATGTTCACGCTCTCCACCATTTGACGTGTACTAACTTTGGGTTTACTAGTCCTTGATCCTAATCTCAAGGACCTATATTTCCGGGGTCAGTGGGATAACGAGCGGTACACCGCTGGCATGAAACGGCTGGAAGAAGTGGTAAGTAATTTCCATCGTGAAATGGTTCCATGTGTGCTATGTACTGACGACTACTTAGTTTGATAGGTATTATATCACGCCCTCACAAACAACTGCAACGACAGATGCCTTATGTACGTTCCCTTCTGTCGCTAACCCATATTCTGTGCTGACATATATACAGACTCGGATGGACCTTCTGCGCCGGAATCATCATTCCATTATGGTGGTTCCTTTATCCTCAACATTGTTCAAGCCGTTTCAAAAGCAATGTGACGCTACTGAAGGTCCTCGTGAAGAACTCAAGCAATACCTTAAGACCGGTGCTGAGCCCACAAAGGATATCATTGCTTGGTGGGGGGTAAGTCATGTCTTTATTTAAACATGTTGAGATCCTGACACAATGGAACCAGAGCAATACCAGATACCCGACATTGAAGCGGATGGCACGCGACTACCTTGCGATTCAAGGCTCAGCAACTCCTTCAGAGCGTGCTTTAGTAGTGGAGGTATTACTGATACTTCACGGAGAAACAGGTTGCGGCCAGATGTCTTTGAGGGACTTCAGCTTCTCAAGAGTGCTTACAGAAATGGGCACATCTCGGCCACAACACAAGCAGCACGCAATGCAATGTTGTTTGATGGGGATGATGAGGATATAGAGTAGTTTCATATGCTCATCAGTAGTTGTACATAAAGTTACTAGACACAGAATTGATTGTTTTTCTGAACAAGACCTCAAAAGCATTAAGCAATGTCTTTTGTGGTACACTTCCTGGTCACTCTGCGCTTTTGGTGTGATTATGTAAGCAGGGTACGCATTTGGGTTCAGTTCAGGGTTCAGACCCTCCCTGAACTGAACTGAACCTATGTGAACCTGAACCCTGGTTCAGTTCAAGGGTTCGGCCAAACACCCCGAACTGAACCTTTGGTTCGGTTTCAGGGTTCGGCAAAAAGGTCCAAAGAACCAACTGAACCAAACTTTCCCATCACTAGCCACATATGTACTTCTTTCGTGCTCATAAGACACTAGTGCACCTTTTGATTTCTCTGAACAGGTCTCTCCAACGAATATGCATCCGCCTTCGCGTTTAACGCTCATGGCCCCCGACGAACCCAGATTTTTGTTGGAACGCATGCAGGTGTACAATATGCAGGAGGCCTGGGCTGTTTTGGAGATTGTGCGAGAACAGTGTTGGCTGAACGAGGTCTTGAATGGAACCGCATGGATGCCCGAGGTCGTCGCTGGACCTCCCGTATTAGGCGACAGCCCTGAGGCGAGAGGCAACCGAAGAAGAATTAAGGGCGCTTCTCTCAGGTCAGCGCCCACCCTTCTTTCACCTGCATTTTTCTGACGCAATCAGGCACCTATACTTCCCTTCAATACAGTGTTTTTTTTTTTTTGGA